>JAKSZU010000002.1:128386205-128641980 GCA_026018925.1 Tupaia tana
AAAAACTTTAGCGCTCTGTTAGGAAAGAGTGAAATAAATAAGGAAATAATTAAAGTTAACAGTTATCTCCATCTGGGGGTAATGGATTAGCCACCTGAAGGCTTTATCTGTTTGTAATCTCCGCCCAGGCTGACAAAATGTCAAAGAATAAGAAGAAGAAATTGAAGAAGAAGCAGAAGCGCCAGGCAGAATTACTAGAGAAGCGAATGCAGGAAATTGAGGAAATGGAAAAAGAGTCGGGCCCTGGGCAAAAAAGACCAAACAAGAAAGAAGAATCAGAGAGTCCTGTTGAAAGACCCTTGAAAGAGAACCCACCTAATAAAATGACCCAAGAAAAACTTGGTATAAATAGAACATCACAAAAATTACTTCATGGCACACATTAGCATTGATTTGTCATTGTTATATGGTGTAGGGGTTTTGTGTATACTGCACATCTCTGGGGGTTCATTGTAAGAATACAGATCTTATAAATGTTAGGCAGGTAATACTCAAATGTAACTTCTGCCTTTCCTTAGGAAGTGGAAAAGACTTCATTTAGCAATTGGGTAAGGGTAAGATCTTTGTCCTTCTACAAATAGGTTTTATATGTTCAGTTATATTTTTATGTCATTCGGTATAAGTTCTAGAAAACGTTTAATCTGGCAAGAAATTTTTTTTTTGTTCTTTAACTCACACATATACACATACATACTTTTTTGTTTGTTTGTTTGTTTGTTTCTTAGAAGAGTCAAGTACCATTGGCCAGAATCAAACACTTATGGAACGTGGTGTAGAGGGTGGTGCAACAGAAATTAATTGCAATGGAGTCATTGAAATCATTAATTATACTGAAAATGGTAATGAAACATTGAGGCTTAAAGAGGATCTACATAATGCTAATGACTGTGATGTCCAAAATTTGAAGCAGGAACCTAGATTCCTAAACTCCCAAAATGGAGACAGTAGCACATCTCAAGAAACAGACTCTTGTACACCTATAACCTCCGAGGTGTCCGATACCATGGTATGCCAGTCTTCCTCAACCGTAGACCAGTCATTCAGTGAACAGGACATCAGCCAACTTCAAGAGAGCATTCGAGCAGAAATACCCTGTGAGGACGAACAGGAGCAAGAACATAACGGACCACTGGACAGCAAAGGTACCGTGCGGGCAGCGCCCTCAGTACCTCCGCTGCACAACATCTTCGTGAATTTCCAGATTTAAAGTACCATTGGTTTTTGTTTTTGTTTTTGTTTTGTTTAATTTTTAAAAAGTTTTATTTTATTTTATTTTTTTTAATTTGCTATAGGGTACATGCATTCACCAGAGAGAGCGAGCGAGAGAAAGCTAGCCACCAGGTCCAGAACTTGAACCATGGTCAGCCATGTGGGAGTCCAGTGCCTTAACCACTATGCCACCTGCTGGCCCCACCATTGGTTTTTTAATATATATAGATTTACAGCCGGTGTCCGCATTACCCTCAGTGTTTAAATCTATGGCTAACTTTAAATTTTGTTCGTCATGTACTGGGTACAAACCATTTCACTTGCTACTGGGCAGACAGTTTTAAATTCTAGAAACTGAAGTTGTTACTGTGCTCTTTTTATTTTAGAAAATTTATTGTAGGTTGCCAGTGGGGGGACTTGACTTGGGGAGCTTTATTACCATTTAGGATTTTAATGTTCATTGAACAGTCTTACTGATGGTACCTGTTGTCTGTAGGAAAATCTACTGCTGGAAATTTTCTCGTTAACCCCCTTGAGCCAAAAAATGCAGAAAAACTTAAAGTGAAGATTGCTGATCTTGGAAATGCCTGTTGGGTGGTAAGTTAAATTTATCTCAGTGCTTTATTTTTTGTTTGTTTTAATTTACCAGAGGACACATGTACTTGAAAAAGGGAAAGTAGGAAAGTACCCACCATGGGGCAAGGTCGTGCTGCAATATCTCCTCTTCCATTTCTCTCATCTTCGGGGATTTTTAGCACACATGCACACAATCCTGGCATGTTTTGCAACCCACTGATTCCAGGATTTGAATTGCATGGTTGACCATGTGGGATCCAGATATCTTGACCATCAGGCCATGGGCTGACCCACAGTGCTATATTTTGAAGTAATTTAAAATGTATGAGAATTCAGACTTAGTATAATAAAATATCTGCAATTCTACAAAAATATCTGTAGTTGTATACCCAGACTGCTGCTTAACTAACCTACTTACTTACTTATTTAGAGAGATTTTTGCTATAGGGCGCATGCTCTTGCCGGAGACCATGTAACCATTGAGCCATCTACTGGTCCCTATCTATCAGTCATCTACCTGTCTGTCTGTCTATCTGCTTATTAAATTTGCTAGAGGTTGTGTGTTCTTGCTGGGGAGAGAGGGAGAAAGTGAGAAAATACCCTACAATCCCCTGTGGGGGATAGTCACAGCTCAATCCCTTCTCCTTCAGTTTTCCTTTTGGGATTTTGGGCATGCACCCCCACGCACCTAGTATGTTTTTCAATCCACTGGGTTCAGGATTTTAACCACATAATTGGCCATGTGGCATCCAGGTGCCTTAACCACCATGCCACTGGCTGGCCCCAACCAACCAGTTAACGAGTTAGCAAATTTTACTTTTTCTTTTAACCTCTTATTTGTATGTTTATTTCTTTCAAGAACCACTCTCAGGGTCTCATAACACCTCAGTCTGTACCCCTAAATTCAGCCTTCCAGCCAGCCGAGATCATGGGCATGTGCATTCCTGCATACTCAGGTCAACCCCTGTCCTCCATGGAGATCACAGCATTGTAGGGCAGCACTCCATTGTTCAGCCATCACTGTTGGGTTTCTCTTAACCTCTTCTTATGGAAAGGTTCAAATATATTTACAGAAGTAGAAAGAATGGTTTAATGAAACAATCGATCTCCACACTAAGTACCCAATCACTTAACATTCAGGAATGTCAACTCCTGGCCAATCCTGTTTTACCTCTGTTCTTCATTTTCACACTCTCAATGTCTGTGTTCATTCTCTTATCCCAACCCCGTCCCCCATTTTCAAGATTGATGTCTAACTTATAAATTGTAACCTCCTTAATCCATTTAATATATTTTGGGCACATTTTTATTGCCAGCAGATGTCTGTGCTTACCAGACGGGAGAGAGAGAAAGCAGCCCCCATTGAAGCATGGCCACACCACAATTCTTTTTCCTATATTTCTCAGTCCTATCAGAATTTCAGGCATGTATGCATACATACCCGGTGTGTTTTCCAAGCCATGAGAGCCAGAACTCAAACAGCAATTAGCCATATGGGATCTGGCTCCCCATGCACCGTGCTTAAGCACTGCACTACAGGGTCAGCTCTGGACACTTTCTTTGTCAACCAATAATTTTTATAAAATTCAGTTGATTATGTAGTACTTGCTACTATAGTGTAATCGTTACGATTTTAAAAATAATTTGTTATAGGGTATATGCACTCACTAAGAGAGACAGACAAATAGACAGACAGTGGAAACCACCCCTTGAGGAGATGGCCACGTTTTAGGCTCCTCCCCATTCTCTCCAGAGTTTGGGCGCAGATGCACACACTCCCGGCATGTTTCTTGAAGCTGTTGGGTCCAGGACTCGAACAATACAGTTGGCCATGTGGGATCTAGCTGCCTCAACCACCAGGCCACACATTTTGATAGCTCTTTGTGATAAGAATCTTTGCATATAAATCTTTGTATAGTTGTGCTTAGGATGTGTCCTAAATGTGAGATGGCTAAGTAAAAAGTTGTGTGCTTTTTTTTTTTACTATCTTTTTTAAGAATTATTTTATTAATTGACATTATTTTATTTTTTGAAGTTGACCAAAGAGAGACAGAGAAGGAAAATGAGAAAGCAAGCTGTCATGTCTGAGACTCGAACCACTGTCAGCCATGTGGGAGTGCAGCTGCCTTAACCTCCACACCACCTGCCAGCCCCTAAAGTTGTGTACTTTTTAAGAAACGAGCATATGATATTGAGAGGAAGAGAGCAATCTTGCATGTCTGAGAGTCTTTATCCTACCTTCATACTCGGTTGACTACATGTAGAACTCTAGGTTAAAAGTATTTTCCTTCCGAATGTTTGATGTTCTTCCATTGACTTCTAGTTTCCATCTAAGCTTGTTGCTGCTGAAGACCAACGGCCATTCTGACTTTTGATCTTTGTATGAGACCCTTTCCCCCTGTGGAAATCTTCAGTATCATTTCACAGCGATGTGCTTACTATATTTTCATCCATTATGCTAAAGATTGAGTGTGCACTTTGCAGTATTGAAACTTTGGTTTTGAATTGTTCTTGGCTTGTTTTTTTGTGTTATATTCTTTTTCTTGGTCTTGGTTTTCTACTTGTGAAATCACATTATTCAAATGTTAGACCTCCTATTTTCTACCATCTCATTTTTGCGTTATTGTCTCAGAAATTTCTGTTTTGTTTTGTTTTTAAATGAGCTTCATTGTTTCTCATTCCTATTATATTTTATTTACCAAGAGTTCTTTAATTCTCTGATTTCTTAAAAGTAGCATTCTATTTTCTTTCATAGAAATATCTTTTTTTTTTTTTTAAAGTCTCTCGGGGCCGGCAGGTGGCATGGGGTTAAGGTGCTGGACTTTCACATGACAAACCACGATTCTAGTCCCAGAACCGGTGGCTTGCTTTCTCACTCTCCTTCCCTCTTTCTCGCTCTTGCTCTCTGTATCTCTCTGGTAAAATTGAAGAATAATAATAAATAAAATTCTTTTAAAAAAAAACTCTCTCAAAAGATATTATTTTTCCCTTTTTGACATCTTCTTTTCCTAAGTAATGTCTGTGGTCTTCTTTCTGTTCAACCATATGAATAGCGTACTTATAAGCTGTTTGGGACCAACAGATGGCATAATGGTTACATTGCTGGACTCCTCCATCCTCCTCTCAGGCACACATGTGCACACGCCCAACATGTCCCTCAAGCTACTGAGTCTAGCCTTCCTAACCCTCCACCCCAACCCTGCTTTCTTCTAAATTTTGTTGCTCTGACTTCCTTGCTCTTCTCCGTTTTTGTCACTTGACATCACTTCAAACTTACTATCTGAGCCAACGTTTTCTGTACGTGTTTCCACTAAATCTCTCTCTCTCCAGAAGACCACTTGTGCATTTCTGCAGCAGAGTTTCTTTTGGATCTTCCTGTTGTCTCCCACATCTACCCATTGGATTTTTAAAATTCTTTTTTTTCAGTGAATGTGCTTGGATCTAATTCTTCTCTCTCCTCCTTCCTTCCTTCCTCCCTCCATCCCTTCTTTCTTTCTTCCTGCCAGAGGGCATGTGCACTTGCCAGAGAAAGCCATGACAAAGGGAAAATTAGAGAGCCACACACACCCCCAATGGGGAATGGTCATGCCGCAATCCTTTCTTCTTTCCTCCTTCCTTTCAGGGTTTTGAGCGTGTACACACACGTACGCAGCATGTCTTTCAAGCTGGCCATGTGGTATCCAGCTCCTTTAACCACTATGCTACCAGGCTGGTTCTCCCTCCTATTTCTACCATCATTTTTCAGATTTTTATCACCAAACCTAAGTCTGGCCACCAAACAGAAGATTTCTAGAGTGATGTTTTCAGATGTCATGTTAGCCTTCTTAACAGTACTTTCTCCTGTTCACTAGCATGCAGTGGTACTCCCATTCTCAGATCAGACAAATATGATCCATACCTCTTAGCCTAGCAATTATCTGTATTTGTCTTTAGCAGGTCTCTTTCTGTGCCTTTATTGGTGATGTTTTCTCTACTGGAGTACTTTTTGGTAAAACTTAGTCCAATATCCTTTGGGGCTCTTAGGTATACTGGGGTTTTTGTTTAGTTTTGTTTTATTAAGAATTATTTATTTGGGGAGACCAGCAGATGGTGTAATGATTACATTGCTGGACTCCCACATAGTCGACTGTAGTTCAAGTCCCGGGCCTGGTGGCTTAAAACTCACGCCAGGTATGTGTGCATGCATGCCCAAAATCCTGATAGGAAAATGGAGGAAAAGGTATTGCGGCGTGACTATCTCCCCCAGGGGTGATTTCTCACTTTCTATTTCTCTGTCTCTCTGGTGAGCACACATGCCCTATAGCTAGAAAATCTATTTTAAAAAAGAAAAAGAATTATTTATTTTGGGACAAGTAGATGGCGTAGTGGTTATGGTTATGTAGTTGGACTCCCATGTAGTTGAACGTGGTTTGAGTCTTGGACTCAGCGGCCTAAAACTCACCCAGGGTGCATGTGCATGCATGCCCAAGATCCTGAGAAAAGAATGGAAGAGAAGGGATAGTAGCATTCCTGAGGAGTGATTTCTCAATTTCTGTCTCTCCTAGTGAGTGCACATCCCTGATAGCAAAAATCTCTCTTTAAAAAAAAAAGATTTATTTTATTTTGTTATTATTTTTTAAATTTACCAGGGAGAGAGAGGGGGAAGGAAAGTGAAAAAGCAAACCACCAGGTCCAGGACTTAAACCATTATCATCCATGTGGGAGTCCAGTGCTTTAAACACCATGCCACCTACCAGCCCCTTGTTTGATTTTTAATTCCCAGAGGAAGCATGTGCTTGTCAGAGAAAACAAGATAGGAGTAGAGAGAGAAAGCATCCCCCTAGGGAATGTGGTCATGCTGCAATTCCTTCTTTCTCCATCCTGTGGGACTTTGGGGCACACATGCACATGCACCCAGTGTGTTTCTCAAGCTGCTGGGGCCAGGACTCAAACTGTGGTTGGCCTCATGGGATCCAGCTCCCTTAACCATCCCCTTAACCATTAGGCTACAGGACTGGCCCCTATGCTGATTTTTTTACCTGAAGGTTTCTGTGCCTAATTTCCCCTTTGCAAAGGCTTTTTCTTATTTTTTGTTTTTAATTCCAAAAGAATTAGAGAATTATCTTCCACACTCTGCTATATACATCGTAATATTATTTGAATTTTGTTTCTTATATGACTCATACTAATCATTTTTCTTTATTGTTGTTATTTTTTATTATGGAACATTTCAGACATATGTAAAAGAAGAGGGAATAGCATGATGGATTTTCATGTCATTATACTGCTCTCAACCGCAGTCATCAGCTCATTGCCAGTCTGTTTTTATCCATGACCCAGTCGTGCCACCCGCCTCAGATTATTTTGAAGTATACCCCAGGAATCTTATTTTCATTCATAAATAATAGTTTTCTGAAAGGTTTTTTTTTTTTGTTCTTTTGTTCTGGGTTTTGGTTTTTGTTTTTGCTTTTTTGTAAGTGTGATATATTGTTACATCTAAAAATGTTGACAGTATTCTGGTGTTGTATTCAATTATTTTTCCTATTTATCTCATAAATATTCTTTTAATTGTATATGTTTGAGACAAGATTCAAAAATAAATGAATGTAGGCCAGCAGGAGGCATGGTGATTAAAGCACTGGATCCCACGTGACCAACTGAGTTGTTCAAGTCCTGGACCTGGTGACCTAAAAACTATGCTGGGCACATGGGTGTGTGTGCCCAAAATCCCAAGAGGAGACTGGAGGAGATGGGAATGTGGTGTGGCTTATGTCCTTGGGGGGTGATTTCTCATTGTCCATCTTTCTCCAGCAAGCACACGTGTCCTATAGCTAAATAAATTGCGTGTGTGTGTGTGTGTGTGTGTGTGTGTGTGTGAAATCAGGTGCTCTACCTCTTAAATCGTTTTTGGTTTGGTTTTTTTTTTTAATTAATTTATTTATTTTTGTATATACTTTCAATCATATTGTTTGGCTTACAATGAGACCATTTCGATATGTGAACATTTCTCCCCAGACCCGTTGATCGAAATATATTCAACAGATAACACCACACCTCCCCATCCCATCAATGCTCTACCTCTGTATCCCTTCTCCAAATGTCTTTCGTTGGGCCCCACTCCTCCACATACACCTCATCTGACATTCACACTCATCTCTTGTGTTTGTTCAACTGTTAGTCAATCAGTTTCAGACATAGAATGCAGACAAACGGTATATGTTAAGTGGGGACATATAATGTCTCTCCTTCTTAGCCTGGCTTGCCTCACTCAGCAGTACATCTTCCATATTCTTCCACTTTCTGTCAAAAGCCAGGGCTCTGTTGGTTTTTATGGCTGAGTAGTATTCCATAGAGTATATGTGCCACAGTTTTTCAATCCATTCCTCCATATGGGGGCATCTGGGTTGGTTCCATGACTTAGCAATTGTGAATAGTGCCGCAATAAACATCGATGTGCAAGCACTTTTCCAATGAAGAATTCTTCTGTCCTTTGGGTAGATACTGAGGAGTGGGATCTCTGGATCATATGGCAGATCTATCTGTAGATTTTTGAGGAATCTCCAAATTATTCTCCACAGTGGTTGGACCAATCTACATTCCCACCAGCAGTGTAAAAGAGTTCCCCTTTCACCACACCCCCGCCAACACTTATCATTTTTTGTTTTTTTAATATTAGACAATCTGACTGGGGTTAGGTGGTACCTCATTGTTGTTTTTATCTGCATTTCCCTTACGATGAGGGAGGTTGAACATTTTTTCATATGCCTTTTGGCCATTCGTATGTCATCTTTAGAGAGTGTTTTCTTCATCTCCTTCTCCCATCTTTTAATAGGGTTGATCATCTTTTTTCCAAACACCTTTTTTAGTTCCTTGTGTATTCTGGTTATCAGTCCCTTATCTGATGCAACATTTACAAAAATATTTTCCCATTCTGAGGGCTGTCGATTCACACTAACTACTGTGTCTTTGGCCATGCAGAAACTTCTTAGTCTGATGTAATCCCACTTGTCTATTTTGTGGACGATGGACTCTGCTTTGAGGGTCTTCTTTAGGAAGAAAAATATGGAACGCTTCACGAATTTGCGTGTCATCCTTGCGCAGGGGCCATGCTAATCTTCTCTGTATCGTTCCAATTTTAGTATATGTGCTGCCAAAGCGAGCACTCGTTTTTGTTCTTTTTTAACTTGCCAAACACTTGCCAGAGACTGGGGAGAGGAAAAAAGCATCCTTCACTGGGAATAATGACTGCAATCCCTCCTCCATCTTGCCTTCCTCTTGAAATTTTG
Organism: Tupaia tana; assembly: GCA_026018925.1. Classification (NCBI taxonomy): domain Eukaryota; kingdom Metazoa; phylum Chordata; class Mammalia; order Scandentia; family Tupaiidae; genus Tupaia; species Tupaia tana. The sequence continues at coordinate 128,395,256 of JAKSZU010000002.1, forward strand.
GGCACGTACACACATGCATCTGATACGCTGCTTACTCCACTTGGTCTGGGACTTGAACCATGCAACCAGCCATGTGGGATCTACTTCCTTAACCACAGGCCACAGTCTGGCCCCTTAAATTGTTTTTACTATAGAAGTTTCTCCTTTTTCCACATACATTTTATTTATTAATGAAACTCCAGTTATTTTACCCATGGTGCTTGGCATGGTCTCTGTTTCCCCAGTATTCATGTTTGATATTATGTATTATTTTGAGAAAAAGGGGGTAGGGAAGAATTAGAGCAAGAATTCTTTTAGGTGATAACAGAAATTATAAGTATCTTCAAACCTGTATCTTTTCTTTTCACATTAATGAGCACATAGCCAGTTTGAATCGAACCTAAATTAATGTTATTTATTTGTCGAAGTGCAATCTATTACTAATTTTAGATAAATGAGCACTTAATTGTGTTTGGGATAATAGTTTTCCAAAGTTATTGTCATTCCGTAGATCTGTGTATCTGTATTATGTTTAGACTCATGTTTGTAAAAATTAAATTAATTTAGAGTAGTAGTGTTTAAGGTAAAGGGTTGTTTGGAACTAATAGCATAAAAATGATACTTAAGAAATTAGCTCAGGAAAAAGAAAGAAAGAAATTAGCTCAGTGGAAATTTTGATTTGGGAAAAACTTCAGGTCATTTATTTATTTTAATCTCCATTATTAAGTAGCTCTGACTTATGTTACTTTTTGAAACGAGTTAATTTTAAAATACTCTTTCTGTTCTCCATTTACTCAGCACAAACATTTCACTGAAGACATTCAAACAAGGCAGTACCGCTCCCTGGAAGTGCTGATAGGATCTGGCTACAACACCCCTGCTGACATCTGGAGCACGGCATGCATGGTAGTGTTTGTTCTCCCTTGACCTTCAGACCTGTCTGTGATGGTTACATACTTTGCCCTGTTTGCTGATTTTAGTAGGCCAGCAAATGAACACGCGGGCACTCTAAATCCTCTGTGTGGAGGGATCTGAATTCAAAAGCTTGTTTTTTTGCTGTAGGGCTTAGCACACACCAGAGAGAAGGAGAGAGGGAAAATTGAGATCTATACACCTCGCATCCCCAGGAGGGATGGCCACACTGCCGTCCGTTCTTCTCCATTCTCCTCTCAGGATTTCGTGCATACATGCACACACACCCACCTGGTAGGATTTTCAAGCCACCAGGTCGGTTACTTGAACTGCGGTTCACCATATGGGAGTCCAGCACCTTAAGCACCACACCATCAGCTAGCTCAGGAAACAAATATTTCTTACTCTATAAGTTGTTGGGGACAAAACAATGCCTGCTATCAGACATTGTTGGCTTTTTTTCTTTTGCTTTCTGAAATTCAGGGCAAGATTTGTGGGAGGCTGTGTGCATGCAGTTGCACGTATTTACATGCATGTAAGTAGGAATAAACTCTACGTAATAGGGAAACATCGCGTGTCCTTGTCTGCCCCAAAAGTTGGCTCTTGACTAATTATGGGTGTGTTTGGGAAAAACACTAGAGAATATAAGTTAATTCTTACTGAGATGTTCTTAGTGAGGGAATAAATATTCAGGGAAAGGGATCCAAAAGGGCATATCTATAACTTTTTATCTGTCTAGAAGTATTAAAGCTGCTGGGGCCAACAGGTGGCATGGTGGTTGGGGGTGCTGGACTCCCACATTGCTGACTGTGGTTCAGGTCCCAGACCTGGTGGCTCGTTCTCTCTCTCTCTCTCTCTCTTTTTCTCTCTCTCTCATTCTGCCTCCCTGTTCAAATTAAAATAAATAAATAAATAATGTTAAATAAAAGAGTTTAAAAAAGAAAAAAAAAACTCCCAAGTGCTGCAATTTGATTCATAGAGCTCTTCCTCTGCCATCAACAATACAGAATCTGAACTGCCCGAATGAAAAGGCAGAAGTGTCTGCATTGGTCATAATTCCCATTGCCATGCACAGTAGCTGTTTGGGTTTCAGCAAAGAATATCACCTTTATTCAACAAAAATAAGTCAGTGGATATAGGACTAGAATACCATGTTAATGAGTAATATTTTGAGTTCTTGTGAAACCATAGATTTGCTTTTTCATTGTTGTCACTTTCACAGAAATTTACTAAATAGGGATAGTACAGTCACCAGTAAAAAGTATAAACTTGTTTATCACAAATTCGGTTTCTTTGCTAAAAGTGCTAATGACAAGTCTGTTTTTAGAACAGATCCCTGTATTTGGTATGTCCTGAATCTGGATTTCCAGCCATTGCTATCAGTAAAGCTGAAGAAGAACTGGGCACTTGCTTGCACTCTTTACGTCAACTGCCAACTTGAAAATTTCATTTGTGTAGCTGATAAACATCTCAAATGTAACATTTTCCAAGTGGAATGCATGGCTTACTCCATACATAGTAAAGGGATAATAAAATACTCAGTTCTCAAAGCATTCTAAATAGGGCAAAAAGCAGGAGAAATTAAGAAAAGCAAATATTAGCTCAACAGTGATAGAGTCATTATTAGTTGACTATAGGACCTTCACTATAATCCCAGTGAGCAGCACACAATTGAAAGCAGAGCTTTGACCTGACACCAGCCAAATGCTCTAGATCCCTGGGGCAAGATAAGTCTGACTTTTTTTTAAAAGAATTATTTATTTAATTTTATTCATTATCATTATTATTATTATTATTATTATTTGACTAAAGAGAGACAGAGAAAAAGGGAACATGAGAAAGCAAGCTGCCAGTGGTTAACCATGTGGTAGTCTAGCGCTCCAACCACTGTGCCACCTGCCAGCCCAATTCTGATATTTTTGGTTTTTTGTTACTTCATGATAGAGACGTATGCACACTCAAGAAAGAGAGAAAAAGAAAAAAGTACCTTTGACAAGGTCTTATCACATGTCCTCCTTCCTCACCCTCAAGCTTGTCAGTATCTTGGGCACACACATTTATCAAGTGTATTTTCAAACTGACCTACAGATCTAACCCACAGTCGGCCATATGGCTTCCAGCACTACAGTTCAATTTGCTACCGACTGCACCACCAAATGGTGCCGATAATCAGTAATCTCTATTTTGATCGAACAGACCTATTTTTAATTGCCGGTCCACATAGCTATATGGTGGAATAGTTATTTTAGGAATACTTTCATTGCCAAAGAAAAACCAAAACTTTAACTTCAAGTTTGTAGTAGCATCTTGCTCTTACCATTTTCTTTTTTTTTTTTCTTTTTTTTGGGAGAGGTTAATTTTCTTATTGGGTGCGTGCGCTCACCAGAAAGACAGAGAGAGACAGAGAGATAGAAAGCGAGAAATCACCCCCCAGAGGGGATGGCTATGCCACAATCCCTTCTCCATTCTCCTCTCAAGATCTTGGGCACACACGCACACGCGCCCAGCGTGAGTTTAAGCCACCGGGTCCAGGACTCGAACTGTGGTCGACTACATGGGAGTCCAGCCACATAGCCATTACCCTAACTGCTGGTCCCCCGTTTGCTTTTTCATACCAATAAATGGGAATTTAGAAAGGTTTCTTCTCTTAACTAAAAAAAGGACTTGGTCGTTGGCCCTCTTTTTTCTTGTGGGATCTCATCTAGTTCCATGGCATCTCCATCCTCAGCTCCCCTCATTATGTCAACTGTCTACTTGAAAATTTCATTTGAATAGTGATAAACATCTTAAATGTAACATTTTCAAAGTGGAATGCATGGCTTACTCCATACATCTTGTTTTATAAATGATCCCCTCTGTTCACCCAGTCACTCAGACCAAAAGCTAAAAACTAAAACTTTTAGGTTACTTCCTATTTTTTTCCTTTTCTCTGCATCTAGTCCATCAGCAAGTTCTATATTCTAGCCTTAGAATATATCAGTACTGGGACCAGCAGTTAGTGTAATAGCTATGTCGCTGAACTCCCATGTGGCCGACTGCGGTTCAAGTCCCGGACCCGGTGGCTTAAACTCAGGCCAGGCACATATGTGTGCGTGCCCAAGATCCCACAAGGAGAATGGAGGAGAAGGGATTGCGGCATGGCCATCCCCCTGGGGGGTGATTTCTTGCTTTCTATCTCTCTGTCTCTCTCTGCCTTTCTGGCAAGTGCACACACCCTATAGCAAAAAAAACTCTCATATATATATATTTATATATATACACATACATACACACACCAACCACTTTTTACCTTTTCTGTTTACCCATTATATAGCCCAGAGCATTGTCATTTCACGCACAGATCACTGCAATGGACTTTTCATTTATTTCTCTGCTTCTGTTTTTCTCCTTTCCTGGAACATTCTCACATAGTACAGAGTCATATTACTCCATTGTTGTAAATCCTTCGATTGCATTTATTTCACTCAAGATCCATTTTTCCTTCCCAGTCAATGTGAAACTCATTTGGGAACGCTGGATGTGCTACCTCAAGGATGTACTCCGCTACCATTCCTTTGATGGAGTTTATATATGGTGGTTCTGCATTGGCTTTTTCATCTGCCTGTTTTAACCACCTTTCTGTCTCTCTACCCTCAGAATGTTGTTTCCTGTTAAGACGTATTTCCTTTGCTTCGTTCCCCTGAGATTGATGTAGAGCATTAAACATTGAGTATATGGTTTTGTTCTTTTTTAAAAAAAGAATTATTTTATTTAACTTTATTTTTTAATTTGGCCAGAGAAGGACAGAGTGAAAGAGAGAGAGAGAGAGCGAGGACAAATGAGAAAGCAGTCTGCCAGGTCCAGGACTCGAACTGCAGTCAGCCATGTGGGTGTCCAGCACCCTTAACCACCATGCCACCTGCCGGCCCCACACTGAGTATGTGTTTAATGATGTCACTTCTTCATTTCTGAGAGCAATAAGTAGATGTCTAAACAAAATTTGAACAAAACAGTATTTTTAGTTTAAAAGGAGTTTCAAAGTATCTTTAATATCTTCATCATTTGAATAATTAAATACTATTAATACCAAAAATGAGTCATGATAGCCATGTGTCTCACTTACTGGTGATAAGAGACTCTTCAGATATTTCCAGAAACCTTGTTTTAGCGTAAAACTAAATTTACACCACCCCCCTCCCGCTTTTTAACCATTATCTCCATTCTCCCCATCCCTCACCCTCTAATCATCATTCTGTTCTCTGCTTCTGTGAGTTGAGCTGTTTTAGATACTATATAAGTGAGAATATGCAGTATTTGTTTTTGTGTGCCTGGCTTACTTCACTTATAATAATGTTCTTTGATTCCATCTATTGTCACAAATGACAGAATTTCCTTCTTGTTTAGTTATGTGTAAGTACTAAATTTTCTTTATCCATTCATCTGTTAGTAGACACTACTTGGTCCCGTAACTTGGCTGTTGTAAATAATGCTGTAGTGAACATGAGAGTGCAGACATCTCTTGAACAAACTGATTTTACATCTTTTGGGTAGATATCCAAAAGGAAGGTTGCTGAATTATATGGTAATTGTATGTTTAGTTTTCAGAGGAACCTTCATACAGTTTTCCAAATTGGCTGTCCTGATTTACACTTCCACCAAAGTATACAGTGTTTCTTTTTTCTACACATTTTCGTTGACAATCGTTATCTTTTTCCTTTTTGATAACAGTCATTCTGACAAGTGTGAGGTGATATCACATTGTGGTTTTAATTTGCCTTTCTCTAATGATTAGCAGTGTTGAGTATTTTTTCACATATATTTTGGCCATTTGTATTTTCTTTTTATTTGTGGGGTATGTGTGTGCATACATAAGGTATAACGCCTTTATTTTTTTGAGAGGTTTTTGCTATAGGACGCGTGTGCTCACCAGAAAGCCAGAGAGAGACAGAGAGACAGAAAGCAAGAAATCACCTCCCAGGGGGGATGGCCACACCGCAATCCCTTCTCCTCCATTCTCCTCTCAGGATCTTGGGCATGCACGCACACGCACCTGGCGTGAGTTTAAGCCACCGGGTCCGGGACTCGAACCTCAGTTGCTAACTGCTGGTCCCTAATGTCTTGACCCTAGCCTCCCAAGTAGTTTGACCCATAAGCACCCACCAACACCTTGGCACTTTCAGACAAGGTCTTGCTCTGTTGCCCACAGTGGCCAAAAGCTTGTGTGCCTCCAACTTCAGCCTCCTAACTAGCTGGAACTACAGGCACACACACTACTGCACCCGGCTTTTCTGGGTAGGAGAGGAATGGAACCCAGACTGCTCATGTGCCCTCAGCCTGCTGAGGAGCAGCATCCATACACTATAGCGGTTGGGCTTATGTCTTTTTTGAGAAATACCTGTTAAGATCCCTTGTCCTTTTTTTTTTTTTTTTTTTTTTTTTTTTTTTCTTTTTTTTCTTTTTAAGAATTTTTTTTTTCTTTTTTTTTTTTCTTTTGGAGAGGTTTTTGCTTTAGGGCACGTGCGCTCGCCAGACAGAGAGAGACAGAGAGACAGAAAGCGAGAAATCACCCCCTAGGGGGGATGGCCACGCCGCAATCCCTTCACCTCCATTCACCTCTCGGGATCTTGGGCACGCATGCACATGTGCCCAGCGTGAGTTTTTAAGCCACTGGGTCCGGGACGCGACCAGTGGTCGACTACATGGGAGTCCAGCGACATAGCCATTACGCTAACTGCTGGTCCCAGAATTATTTTATTTAACTTTATTGATTTATTCATTTTAGTTTGACCAGAGAGGGACAGAGGGGGAGAGAGAGAGAGAGAAAGTAAGAAAGCAAGCCACCGGGTCTGGGACTCAAACTTTAGTCGGCCACATGGGAGTCTAGTGCCTTTAATCATCATGCCACCTGCCGGCCTCACCCCTTGTTCATTTTTAAATTGTTGTTTTATTTGTTTTCTGGCTACCAAGTTGTTTGAATTCTTTTTATCTTTTGGATATTAACACCTTATTAGATGTATGGCTTGCAGATATTTTCTTTCAACCCATAGGTTGTTTCCACTGTTAATTGTTTACTTTGCTGTGCAAAAGCTTTTTAGTTTAATTTAATCCCATGTATTTGTGTTCACTTTTGTTGCCTGCACTTCTGGGGTTTCTCACTGCCCAGGCTAATGTCATTTTTTTTTCCCTATGTATTCTTCTACTAATTTTAAAGTTTCTGGTCTTAGGTTTAAATCTTTAATATATTTTCAATTTTTGGTATATAGTGTGAAATAAGGGTCCAATTTCATCCTTCTGCATGTGGATATTCAGTTTTCCCAACATCCTTAATTGAAGAGACTGTCCTTGTCCCATTGTGTATTTTTGACACCTTTGTTGAAAATCGATGAAGTGTACATGCAAGGGTTTATTTCTGGGCTATCTGTCCTGCTCCATTAGTCAGTACCCTTTTTTGGCCAGTGCTGTGCTGTTTTAATTACTTTACTAATACAGATCAGAATCGGGTAGATGCCTCCATCTTTGTTCTTTTGTTTATAATTGCCTTAACTATTGGGTATTTTTGTGGTTCCATATGAATTTTAGGATTTTTTTCCCTATTTCTATGAAAAGTGACATTGGAATTTTCATACAGCTTGCATTGAATCTGTAGATTACTTTGGATATTATGAATATTTTGACAATATTCCAATCATGGGATATCTTTCTATTTGTCTTTTTTAGTTTCTTTCATCAACATTTTATACTTTTCATTATAGAGATTATCTCCTTGGTTAAATTTTTTCTTGGGACCAGCAGTTAGCATAATGGCTATGTTACTGAACTCCCATGTAGTCAACTGAGGTTCGAGTCCCGGACCCGGTGGCTTAAACTCATGCCGGACGCATGTGCGTGCGTACCCAAGATCCTGAGAGGAGAATGGAGGAGAAGGGATTGTGGCGTGGCTATCCCCCCTGGGGGGTGATTTCTTGCTTATTATTCAAGTGTTGACATTCCACATCCATATCTTGCTCCAGATCTTAAAGGAAATTTTGCTTTTTAGTTTTATACCATTGAGTCTAATATTAGCTATAAAGTTCTCACATGTGGCTTTTAATGTGTGAAAGTACTTTCCTTCTATACTTAATTTGTTGAGGATTTTTTGTCATGAAAGGATGGTAACTTGTCCTTTGTTCTGTTAATGTGATGTCTACCATTATTTGGATATGTTGAACCATTTTTGGATCCCAGGAATAAATTTCATTTGATCATGGTGTGGTGGTCCTTTTTAGTGAGTTATTGAATTGAGTTTGTTAGTGTTTTTGTTTTTAAGATTTTTCCATATGTGTTCATAAAGATATTTAATTGTTGTTTTCCTTTGTTGGTAATTTCCTTCTCTGACTTTGGTATGGAGGTAATGCTGGCCTCATAAAAAGAATTTGAGGGGCCAGCATGGTGGTTAAGGCAATGAACTCTCATATGGCCGACCGTAGTTTGAGTGCTGGACCTTCACCAGGTGCACATGTATATATGCCCAAAATCTGGAGAGGATAATGGGGGAGAAAGGATTGCGGTGTGGCCATCCCTCTGAGGGTTGATTTCTTTCTGTCTTTGTTGGGTGGATACGCTCTATGGCAAAACCAAAAATAATTAACTTTGAAGTATGAATTCCCCCTTCAGTTTTTTAGCAGAGTTTGGGATGGGTTTATTAGCTCTTTATTAAATGCTTGGTAGAAGTCAGCAAGGAAGCCACCTTGTTCTTGGCTTTTCTTTGATGGGAAGCATTTATTACTAATTTAACCTCTTAACTTGCTGTTGGTCTGTTCAAATTTTGAACTTAGGCCTAAATAATTATTTATTTTATTTAACTTTATTTATTTATTTTAATTTGACCAGAGAGGGACAGAGCAAGAGGGAGGGAAAGTGAGCAAGCAAACTGCCAAGTCCGTGACTCAAACCATGGTCAGCCTTGTGGGAGTCCAGCGCCCTTAGCCAACACGCCACCTGCAGCCCCATAATCATGTGGTGGTGGTGGTGGTGGTGTTTTAAATGATCATCTGCAGGTTTTTCCAAGAAGAAATAACTATATTGAGGCAAATAGCAATAAGCTTTCGAGAAGCTGCCTTTTGTTTGATGTTTTCATATGCTCTCTGCTTTTTTGTAGGCCTTTGAACTGGCCACAGGTGACTACTTGTTTGAACCTCATTCAGGGGAAGAGTACACTCGAGATGAAGGTGAGTCCCCTTACCCAAGGATGTTTATGCGTGATACTTCGCTTTCCACATATTAGTACTAAAAGCCTTAATCTTGTTATTGTGCTAAATATATATAAATCCCAGAAAAGACAGAACTATAAAAGATCTTTTATATTAGGTACTAGATGGGCAGGTTCAGCATCTCTAGTCTTAAGATCCAAAACTCTTTGAGCACCAACATTACGCCTCAAGTGGACTATTTTACACCTGACCTCATGTGACAGGTCACAGTGAAAATGTTGCAATACTTGGCCAGTCAGTGGCATAGTGGTTAAGGCAACTGGATCCCATATGGCTGACCTGAGTGGTTTGAATCCTGAACCTGGCAGCCTGAAAAACAGACCGGCATGTGTGCATGTGTTTCCAAAATCCCAAGAGGAGAATGAAGGAGAGGGGATTGCTGTGTGGCCATCCCCTCTGGAGGCTGCTTTTGACTCTCTCCCTCCGTCTCTCTGTCTGTCTCTCTCTGGCAAGCACCCATGCCCTAGAGCAAAACTGTGAGAAAAAAATTGCTGCCCCACAAATATACTGCACCTTGAAAATCACTCCAGGTATGTGTGCATGCCTGCCCAAAATCCCAAGAGGAAATGGAAGAGAAGGGATTGCATCATGGCTATCCTCCCAGGGAGTGATTTCTCATTTTCCCTCTTTCTTTCTCTGGCAAGCACATGCACCCTATGGCAAAATCCTTTAAAAAGAAAAGGAAATAAAAAGGGCTCTACTAGATGATTAAGAATTATTTATTTAATTTTACTTATTATTATGTTAATTTGCTATAGGGCATGCTTACCAGACAGAGAGAGAGAAGGGCTGGGTCCTAAGTAGTAGGTTTTCTATTGTTGACATTCCAGAGCACAAACTCTTGGGATAATTTTGCCTATCAAGTATGTCAGTCTTATGATTAATTGATAAGCCAAAGATAGATTGCCAGAATTAAATGTAAAATGACCATTTCAAGGAAAAAGTAATTCCTGGGTATAAGGAAATATATTAAATGAGCAATCTTCACATGGAGGTTTACAGTAAAAGAAATGAGTCTCATTTATTCTTTTGGTATTCCTAATTTGCTTCTTGTTAATGGCAATTTATACAAAGACTTTATTAGTATGTCCTACCTAAAATAGAAATTTCTTGGTAATTAGGTACCTTTTACCAAACCATAAATTCAATAAAAATTTCTCAAAGATTGTAGTGAATATGAGTGTAAAGTCCTTTTACAGTGATACACTGGGCTCTTTATATGAGAAAGAAGTATGACTTCACCAATTCCCAAATAATATGTATGTGTGTCTCTAACGTGAATTTTCTTATAAAGGACGTAATTAGAAGTTTTTAAATACCTCTTCTTATCCTTAGTGATTCTGTACCTGTAAGATTAAAGTCCTTTATTTTCTGGCTGGGAGCCATCCTCTCCCTTTCTTTCTTTCTTTCTTTCTTTCTTTTTTGGGAGAGGTTTTTGCCTTTAGGCGTGTGTACTTGCCAGGGAGAGAGAGACAGAGATAGTGAAAGAGAAAGTAAGAAATCATCTCTAGGGGGATGTTCACACCGCAACCTCTTCTCCATTCTCCTCGTGGGATCATGGGCATGCAACCACACACACCCACTTGGCATGAGATTCAAGCCACTGGGTCTGGGGCTCAAACCACAATTGGCCATGAGGGAGTCCCAACAGCGTAACCACTACACCATCTGCTGGTCCCAGAGCTGTCATTTTTAAAAGCCCGTTCATATTCTTAGTTTCTGTCATCTGCAGAGTATAAAGGGCAATAAAGCTGCCTTTAAATGTGAATACTGGCTGGTCTCAGGCCCATCCCCTGGCTAACAGATGGTGTAACAAATGGCAGTATTCAGTCTGTGACAGTTACAGGTCACTGTATGACTGGGACGTCTTAGTGGCCTTCAGTCAAATAGCTGGACTTTAGGATATTTGTGCTAATTTTTACTTGTGTAAATTTAGAAAAAAAAAAATAGTTCTAGATTAAACTTGATAATATGTAGGTTTTCATTTGCGTTCCAGGTCATATTAGCACTGATACTTCAAGTAGGCCATGTCTTTCTGTGATTGCATTTTCTCGTCTGTTAAATGAGATATGATATTTTGGCCTGTTTTTTGTAGGATGATTGTTAAAAATCGTATGTGAGTGTTTGGTCTTAAATATCTTACATAAGATGATATTTTTACTACTTATAACCCAGAAGGATATAACAGATAATAATTCTACAATGCCTAAAGCATATTGTTACAATTTTTTTCTTTTTCTTTTGCCTTACCTAAAGAACCCACCTGAACTTAGCTATGTAGACGAAATAGAAGTAAAGATAAGCCTCCAAAACCCAGAATGAGGCTTGCCAGCTACTATCAGGTGACCAAGCACCTGAAATAATTCTTGTTCTTCCCTTGAATATCCTTGGTTTTACTTGTAGTTAATTTTAAATAGCCTGTCCTTGAAAAAGCTATTCACAGAGAAACCTCTTTTACAGCTTATCCTTGATCCTGTTCTTCTTGCCCTTCTATTTTAGACCACATTGCACATATTATAGAGCTGATAGGCAGAATTCCAAGACGCTTTGCCCTCAGTGGGGAATATTCACAGGACTTCTTCAATCACAGAGGTAGTATTGTTAAAATGAGTCTCGATGTAGACCCCAGGGACGTGACTTCAGGAAGCAGAGCATTCACACCGTTGTTTTTCCCTGTCTCTCAAGTCCACTGGAGAGGGTGTCTGATTTTTGTATGATTTTTCTGGATTCTCCAATTAGATGGATAGAGTCCTCCTCTTTCATTTAGAAGAGAAAGCAAGCCTGAAATGCTTTACAAAGAGGTGTGCATGCTATTCTTTCTGGCAAAGTCTAGAGATGCCTTCATTACCACTGTTATTTATGTCTTTTTTTTCCCCTCTTGAAATGTTTGAAACACACAGATCACATTGCATTGATCATAGAACTTCTGGGGAAGGTGCCTCGCAAGCTCATTGTGGCAGGAAAATATTCCAAGGAGTTTTTCACCAAAAAAGGTAAAATAAATGTATGTGTTCTCAGACATTAAGTGGGCAAAAGTGTTTAAACGTGAAAAGGTAAGTCTAGTTGGGTATGTTTCCAACATCCTATAGAAGGATAAGCTTAACTTGAATGTAGGACTGTGACATCGCAAAAGGGTGAGGTCCCGTAGTCAAGAGCAGAGACCGACTGCTCCACTAGCTTTGTGACCTTTGACACAACCACACTTACGCCTTACTTTCCTGAATGGGGATAATGTCCTTCATTAGTTAATGCATGTCTACTAGTTTACACGTAGTTGATTACTCCTACTGTAATACTTCCCAAAGATGGACAAATTTTTGCTGTCATTTGATCTAAGAACTGCCTCTACCAAAAGATAAACAGTTTAGTTTAAGCTTCTTAAAAGCAGGGGCTACATCTCAGTCAGTGATACCCAGCACATTTACTCACATTCATCACATAAACCAACTTTATGCTTTTCAGTTTCGTAAGATTATGTTATTATAATGAAAGACACAAAGATAAAACTCTGGCCTCAAATTTTGGTCATGATAATGTGTGTTTCTCAACCCTCAACAGGAGTTATACTCAGAAACATTATTCATTCTTAAACCTCTGTTTGGGCAGGAAAATGGTGAAGTGCTTTATAAGAATTCCTCCTATGTTTAAAAAAATTGTCACTTCAAAGAAACCTTAGATTGGTGCTCTATAGTAGAATGGGGTATGATGCTACTGTGCTGAATCTGTATAGGGTTTGTTCTTTAGTTTTGTATTTATGCATGCTTGGCATGATGTTGGCTCTTGCAAATTATTGCCTCATTCTGAAGCAACATTTACTAAACTATTGAGAAAAAAAAAAAAAAAAAAACTACAAGCAGATTGTTCCTAATATTGGTGATAGACTGCCTCTGCACATCACGTGAGGCTGTGTTGAGTATTGAGGCATTTAACATTCATGTCAGTGAGTATGTACTTCTTGGTAGGCATACTCAATTTGGGACAAACGAAAAATCCTGGAATAGAAGACATGCTGTCTTAAAGTTTTAGGCCCTTATAAAAAATAGAGGCACTTCTTTTCAAGAAATATATTAGAGAAGTGCTTTGTAAGTGGAATATTAGATTCTGATTGGGAAATTTCATTCTCTATCGACTACCTGGAATAGTTCCTGGATTTCCTCGAGAGAATCTTATTGGTTGTCAGTAGTGGTCAGTTTCTTTTGTGCTGTCTTTACTGCAGGTGACCTGAAACACATCACGAAGCTGAAACCCTGGGGCCTTTTTGAGGTTCTAGTGGAGAAGTATGAGTGGTCTCAGGAAGAGGCAGCTGGTTTCACGGATTTCTTACTGCCCATGTTGGAGTTGATCCCTGAGAAGAGAGCCACCGCTGCTGAATGCCTCCGGCACCCCTGGCTCAACTCCTAAGTCCCTGCCCAGTGCCGCAGCAGAGATCACACTGACCCTCCACCCTTCCTCTCCGAGCATTTCCCTCTTCCCTTTTCAGGGTGAAGCTCTTCCCTTCAGGAGTTGCTAGATTTTTTTTTTCTCCTAATCCAACATGTTCATTTGGGTTTGCTTACTTGACCCTGTGGGGATCCCCACAGCCACCGGGCATCCTAGGTGAATCTGGCCTTGGTTGGGCTCTGCCAAAGACAGCGGACTAAGTGTGAAGCAACCTCTCGCCCTATACCCTTGCCTTTCCATCAGGACATTCTTTAAATTATAAGCATCCTTTTTAAAAAGAGGTATGAAGCTGTATGAGTCCGTCCTTTTACTCCCTGACTCTGAGAGTCAGCTTTCCTAGTGCGCATCTTCTTGCCAGCCTGAGGACGAGGAGGGGGGGTGTCCATTCCTCGTACAGCAGGAACATTCAACTGGCTGTGTCCGGGCGCTTCATCTTCCTGGATTGTTCCTGTTGTTCTGTATGTTCACATTTCTTCCTGCGGCTTTTAAGCTATTTACCTTTTTAAATGAGCTGTATAAACACCGAATTTGAATACCATTTTATCACTGTTCAAAAGCACCGTCAAATTACTTTCATCCTTTAATAATTCTAAGATCCTTGAATCTTCGGTCTGATTTTTAATATAAACACAAATGGAACCATTGAATAATAGTTTCTTGAGAACCTCAGGTGTTCTGCAAGTAGTCCTTTTCTAAGTGTCTTCTGTTGCCCTAAGACCTGAGTTATTTTGACTGCTTTATTTTTTGTTCTTTCAGTCTTTGGCTGGCACTTTACTCATTGCACTTGAGTGCCCCATAACTGTGGAGTTGAGGTGACTCCAGAAAGGAAATCTAGGCTTCAGACCTTTCCACCTACCAAGAAAATGTCCTAGAATTCCAGTTCTTTTCCAAGCAGTCTCCCTGCTTTTTTTTCCACATTTCCTTTACCTTGCCCAAATTTCTGGCCTTGAAGCAGTTTCCTTCTGTGACTTTGCCTTTCTCATTTTCTCAGAGCCTTGGGATCTTTACTAAAACTCTGGATAAAAGAACCAAGGGGAGGGGTGGGATGACACTTTTTTGGTTGGATTTTTTTCCCCCTTTGATTTTTAAGATTAGCCATTCTCTGCTGCTATTTCCTTGCATAAAGTAAGTTTTTAACCACCATTTGGAGATGATTGAGATGTACGTGAGGGTTTTTTTTATATATATGAGAAAAGGCTTGGCGAGTTTTATTTTAGGGTTAGCCTCTCCTAGACTTGCCCTCGGGTAACACTGAAAAGCAAAAGAGGGGCAGGATTGGGGTCACAGCCGCTTGCTCAACATGGACCAAGTGGGCCTTGGGAATTACAGCATTCTCTGGACATGGCTACAGGACTCTCTTAATTTACAGAAAGCCAAGGAGATGCAACCTGAGGCTCTACTAACGGGATAATCAATGAGGCTGTTGGGTAGCCACCTTTCTATATGGGAGATCGAGATCTAGTTTCTGTCAGTTACCCACCAACAGCGACCCAAGGAAAAAGCGATGCCATTATGCAATCCATGAACCCATACATACATTACACTGAGTCACTTGCCATTCATCGGATCCTTAATTGGGTACTCCTGAAATCAGACATGTTCCTGTAGAAAGAATTTTAAGTGAAGCTGTCTATGCACCTATCAAGACTAAAGAGAACAGATTGTATAAAACAACGGCAGGGAAATCCTTCAGCAATCTAATCTACTTTGGGTGTTCAGCTGTATTTACTTCTGAAGCAATAGCGGACCAGAACTGAATTCTCTTCTACACTGTAAAATCACAGTTGTGGAGTTACAGCAATTCTGGTGGTGATTTTTAAATGGACTAACCAAGAAACATACAAAGAGAAGGCCCATTTTAACAGTTGACATGCCAAGAAATTTTAGTAGGAGAAGGAAGCTTTAACTTCACGTTGGAAAAGTTTCCCCACCAAATAAGGGCTTTACCCCCTGTCACTTAAGGAGCCAGATGACTGAGAAGATGTGGAAAGAGGCAGCTGTAGAACTTGGTCTTCCAAGTACCCTGTGTACCTTTATTGAGCTTAATCATAATACTGTCAAATCGTCAGGATCTCACTAAAGGATTTCTATTTGCTGTCAGTTAAAAATAAAACCCTGAATACATTTTTATTCTTTCTACTGAGTACATTGTCTGTTTTCTTTGGAAATGCAGTACAATAAACAATTATATAATAACCTACTTGTTCCCAGAAGATTTCTGTCACTCTCTTGCCCAAGTTGGCCTGTCCCAAGTAGTTGGAGAAAAAGATCAGTTGAGTATGCTTTTTGAATTTAAATGTGCAAAGAAAAAACTTGGCGTTTTGTGGGGTTTGTAGTTTTCTTATTGCTTTAAACTGGGGATGGAGTGGAATAACAAAGTACACTTGGAAAAACTAAGAAAATTATTATTCTCTATATCCAGTAGCATTTTCCCATAACATTTGTAGGGTTTGGGGGTTTGGGTTTTTATTTTTCCCCTGCCACCTCTACCACCTTCCTCACATCCAAATCAGGTAACAAATGCAGTATTTGCAAAATGCAGGAGACTTGAAATCAAGTCATCTATAAATCTAAGGTGTTGGTAAGATGAGCACTATAATATACAGGTTTTCATACACTTGTCCAATTCACTTCTTAGACTAAGTTCTTAGAAATGGAATGGCTAGGCAGAGAGTAAGCACTTTTTTTTTTTTTTTTTGAGAGGTTTTCACTATAGGGCGTGTGCGCTCGCCAGACAGACAGAGACATAGAGACAAAGCGAGAAATCACCCCCCAGGGGGGGATGGTCACGCCGCAATCCCTTCTCCTCCATTCTCCTCTCGGGATCTTGGGCACCTACGCACACGCGCCCGGCGTGAGTTGTAAGCCACCGGGTCCGGGACGTGAACCGCGGTCGACTACGTGGGAGTCCAGCGACATAGCCATTACGCTAACTGCTGGTTCCCAAGAGTAAGCACATTTTTAAGACTTAATAAAAAGTGCCCAATCAATTGAGACAAGTGTTTGGGCCTGATGTAAAGATCTCTTATTTCTAATAACTAATTTGCCATAAAAGGAGTATCACCTTGTTTTAATATGCATATTGAATTACTGGTGAGGTCAAAACTAAACTTTTCCTGGGTTTTGTTGGACATTTGTATTTTTTTTGTTATTGCCTAAATTACCCAGCTTTCTTTTGCTTCCCCCTTTGGTGACTTGGTCAGAATTTGTGATATGTTAAAGGTAATTTTTGTCATGTTTGCTTAATATACTTGCCCAGTTTCTAATTTGTCTTTCATTTTCATTTGTGGTTATTTTTAATGTCATTTGTAGACAGTCCTTTCCCACCTTTTGCTGACCTACATAAACGGTTCTAGTTCACTTGTTTTAATTGTGCTGTACTTAAGGCACATGGGCTGGCCCTGTAGCACAGCGGTTAAGGGAGCTGGATCCCATGTAGCTCACCACGGTTTGAATCCCAGCTCCAGTAACTTGAAAAGCACTCCAGACCTCTGTATGTGATGGCCAAAATCCTGATGGGAAGGAGAAATGGAGGAAAGGATTGTGGTGAGACCACACACCATTAGGGGATCCTCTCTCCTCTCTGGCAATAAATACTTTTTTTTAAGTTTTGTTTGTTTTGGAAATACTGTGTTCGTAGTGTTGGTCAGAATGTAGCCTATGGGCATTCATCAACCAGTTTGGTTACCACCCTGACCAACCTAGACAGTGCCTCTAAGTATTAAATGTATTTTATATGTAGAACTCCCAAGCCTTTGGGAGACTGCTGTTGCAGGAGAACTTGTAGCTATTTTCAAAGAACCCAACAAAATAGAGTTGCAACTCTACTTTTAACTAATTTGGTAGACCCTGAATATCTACAGGGAAACCATTTAGGTGCTCCAGAGCAGACCAAATATAAATGGTCTTAATGACTGCAGATTCTTTTACCTTTGAAGCCCATAAAGTCTTCCCGTTCAGCCTTATGAGGAAAGTGTTTTGCTCTTAGACTTCTTTATCACAGGAAATTGGTGATTGTATTACTGATTATAGATTTTGAAATTGTATTTGTTTTGTTTTTGAGAGATTTTTACTATTTGACACATGCTTACTGGAGAAACAGAGAAAGTGAAAAATCACCCCCACACCCCTTATCCCCCCCCCAGGGAATGGCTTTGCTGTAATCTCTTCTCCATTCTCTCTTTTGTATTTGTTTAAAACTATGGCCTTGGGACACCCCATGGCATGGTAGTTGAAGCAGCTAGGTCTTACATGGCTGGCTGTGGTTGCTTGGGAAATTGTGCTGGCCGCATGTGTGTGCATACCTCGGTTCCTGAAAGAAGGGAGAAATTAAGGAGAAGGGAATTGCAGCATGACCATTCCTCATGGTGGGGCAGGGATATGCTTTCTCACTTTCCCTCTGGTGAGCTCATGCACCCTCTGGCCAAAAAAAAAAAAAAATTGAAGAATTATTTCTTTAATTCCATTTGTTGTTATCATTATTTTAATTTGACCTGACAGAGATACAGAGAAAGAGAAGGCAAGAAAGCAAGCCACCAGGTCCAGGATTCGAACTGTGGTCGGCCATGTGGGAACCCAGAGCCTCTATCCACCGTGCCACCTGCTGGCCCCATCTGGAAAAAATTTTAAAGTAATAAAACAGCCTTATGAGAAGATTGAAGAGTCAGCGTCTTGGGAATTAGTAAAGCATTGGTGACTTAAAACTCTCACAGTCATCTTTAAAATAATATAGAAAGGATTATAAACCTTGAGGCCTACTGAGAAGTTTGTAACACTGGAGATGTTTTTTTAAAGTTGGAGTTTTTCTGTTGTTTTTAAAGAATTATTTTAACTTTATTATCATCATCATCATTTTCCAATTTGACAAGAGAGAGAGAGTAGTGAGAAAGGAAGCCACCAGGTCCGGGACTTGAACCACGGTCGGCCATGTGAGAGTCCAGCACCCTTAACCACCATGCCATCTGCTGACCCCAAAGTTGGAGTTTTAAAAAACTACATGAATAATAAGCATTTAAGTCCTTAACTATTAATCCACATAAAGACCTGTGATACCAGAAATAGCCCAATTATCAAGCCAGGAAATCAGAGTTTATGTTAAGTGTTCAGAAAATTTAACCAAGGAATTAAGCAAGTTTATCTTACTGTACCTAGTTCTCTAGGGTAGAGGTTTTGTTGTTTATTTGTATGGTGTGTGTGTTCAATAGAAGAGAGAGTTGAGAAAGCACTTCCCAGGGAAGTGGCCATGCCACAATCCATTCTTCCGGGATTTGGGGCACACACATAGATGCACCTGGTGTGTTTCCCAAACCACCAGAACCAGGACTCAAACCACACAATGCAAGATCCAGCTATCAACCATCTTCATCACCACACCACCAGCTGGCCCCAGAATGTTTCTCACACATAAATGTTCGGTTTGATTTATATTCTCCCAAGTTCGTTTTTCATCACATTTGCTCCCTTAATGCCTACCTAGTTTCTGTCTGTTGTAATACAGTAACTAACCCTCCGAATGGCACAACAGGACTGTGGACAAGTGCGCTAGCTGCCTGCAAGTTGAGCTGTTACTTATTTTTAGAGACAGGGACCTCTGACAGAATCTTGGAATACCTCAGTCTCCCCCGCACCCAGCCCTCTAGCAAGCCAGGACCACAGATGCCCCTGGTGTGTTCAGATTAATCTGGGACCCTAACACCATGTCCTCTCATATGGCTCCATTGTCACAGCAAGTAGTGCCCCACTGCCCACGCCATCGTGGCCTGACCTGAGTTAGGTAACAGTGCCAGTAAGACGGCAGTTTGCACTGGTTGCTTTGGATTTGCTAGGTAGAGGAGAGCGTTCAAACCAGAAATAAATTCAGTGGGCCCTACTATAAATCTGATTAGATGACGAACATGGGGTATGTTTCCAGGATTGGAGCCTTTCTGCTTTCATCTTCAGTCGACCTAACTACAAACATGCAACCATCAGCCTGCAAGGCTACCAGCGTCTAACCTTTGTTCCAGTAAAGCATTCTTTAAAGTGCCCATTTCACTGGTTACTTTTTTTTTTTTTTTTTTTTTTTTTTTTTTTGAGAGGGTTTTGCTATAGGGCCCGTGTGCTCTACAGAGAGGAAGGGAGAAATCACCCCCCAGGGGGGATGGCCACACCGCAATCCCCTCTTCCCCTCTCCTCCATTCTCCTCTCGTAATCTTGGGCATGCACACACACATACGTGCCCAGCATGAGTTTAAGCCACCGGGTCCAGGACTCAAACTGCGATTGACTACCTGGGAGTCCAGCGACAGCCATTATGCCAACTGCTGGTCCCTCAGCAGCTAATATAAGCGAGTAACAGGCAACTTTGGAAAGGGCCCCAGTGATTCCCACCCGGTATTCATGCACTTGTGTTACTGCTTGCCTTGGTTGTGGGTCAGACTGTGACTGCTCTAACAGAATTGGGTAAAAATGATGGGTTACTTCTGAGATGGGGTTCAAAGGGGCTATGGTCCCGATCTGTACCCCTTCCCTTGCTCTGGAAGCCTTGTTCTGGGAAGCAGGCTGTCATGGGAGGAGCCCTGTGGAGAGGCCAACAGCCAGCGAGGAACTGAGGCCCTCCGTCCCCACAAACAAACTGGTTCCTGCAATCCGCCAGTGAGTGTGGGAATGGACCCCGCAGAGCTGCAGCCTAGGAGGAGACACAGGCAAGGACGCCGAGCTAAGCCTCAGCACGAAAACCAAGACAGGTAAATGTGTTGTAAGCCACTTAGTCGCTTGTAACACACATAATGAAAGCATTTGGGAATCCTTCGAGTTCACATTCAGCTACAAGTAACTGGTCCTTCCTCTCTCAAACATGTTTTCCTCTGGCCTAGTCACTGGCAGTGAGGCACAGGCACAACCTTCCGCAGCCCAGCCCAAGGCAGAAGTGGAAAGACAGGCAACTTAGGAAGAATGCTGACTTTATTGATGTTTACTCTATACACTCAAATGAATGAGATTCAAGGTGCCTTTAAGAATTTTTTTCAAAGGTAAAGCTACTTGAAAAGCTTAGAAGCAGGAGGTATCTGAACCCAAATCATTACTGTTAGGTTGATCCTTAGTTTCCTCGAAAATAAAGCAAAGGGTGAAATGGTGAATCATGTGACCCATAGACGGTCGAGTTTTCCCCAGCACTGGCCATTTGGTGACCACTCTTGCTTTCCTCCTTCTTTCACTCAGACTTTGAAACTCCCTTCCTGGCAAGAACAGGATGTGCACAGAAGGCAGACGGAGCTGGAAGCCCCCAGTAGCCATTACAGGTCCCCGTAGTTGACCATTTCAGGGAAACGGATTTGGAGAGTTAGGTTTTTACAAAGTCCTTGAACCTCTTTAGAAGTTACTTTTGGGAATTGGTCAAGTTCTGTGGCTTATCAGGCTTTCATAGGTAGCTACGAACTAAATGATATGAATGAAATGGTGTTCATAAACTGGTCGCTGGGTAGATGAGCCACTCACCGACAATTGGGGTACAAGTTGGGCAACACGGGTGTACTCACTCCCAGCCTCTCTGACCCGAACAGGAACCAGCCCACGGGCAGGTCGTCAGGGTACGTCGGTTAACAAGTGACCGGACCGAGCACAAGAACGCTTCCCGTGGTTGGCAGGCGGTGTGGAGGTGAAGGCTGCTGGATCCCACATGGCTGACTCGGTGGTTTGAGACTCAGACATGACAGCTTAAAAATCACACTGGGCCCGTGTGTGTGGGTGCCCAGAATCCCAAGAGGGGAAGAGGAAAGGGGATCGCAGTGTGGCCACCCCGCCCTGGGGGTGCTCTCTCACTGTCCCTCTGTGTGCCCTACAGCAAAAACAAAGGAGAGCATTTTCTGTGTCCCTTACTGTGATTTGTTCAAGCGAACGCAAGATTTCATTGTCTTCAGCATTCGTCCCCTCTCCACCTGTGAGAGAATAGCATTTGCAGGTAGTTTCTTTACTGAATTAACTGTAAATGGGCAAAGACCAGAAAAACCCCCGTTCTCAGGATCCTGTTGCTATGTACCACCCCCAGGGAGCAAACGGCCTGAGAACCTATTTTTGTCTTGGCATTTGCTTCATTGAAGTATTACCTAAATTGAGTTCCACTATTTAGTATGCTAAATCTAAAGTTTTTGACAAGAAATGTCATTTCGATAACGAATTACTTAAGACAGAAATTTCTAAAGCTGGTAGCCAATTCTGTCTGGGTCAGTGTGGACACAATGAGGGAATGTGATTTTCGGTACCCAGGGAAGACAAGGTCAAATCAGTGTTTTGCTCTTATGTCCACCTGATCTTCTGTTAGACTTCCAATGGATATTAAAGGATGCTGGGGCCTACACTCCCTTTCCCACTCTGAGCAGCAATAAGAAAACAAAGAGTCAAAAGGAAGGACAAAGGCCCCTCTAAACCTCAGCCTGAAACGATCCAGTTTGTTGGCAGCAGGTCCAGCCACCTCTTCTTCAGAAGCCCTTTCAGAGCTGGCTGGGCATCTCCGTGTGCCCCCAAGTGTTTCCTGCATTCAGGCTGTCGGGACTCAGACCTGGAGGCCTCTAGAGATGGACTGCTTCAGCCCTCAGTTTGCAGACAAGAGCCTGGAGAGGATACAGTGACTAGCCGGTGTGAGGGGCGGGAAGAGAACTTGATCCTCAGTAGGTCAGCACCCTCCACACCACTCAGCGTCTGAATAGTTTTCACGTGGGTCACTGCAGCTTTGCTTCGCCCGAAGAGTTCTCTGAGGACATTCCAAGTCTTCACTCAAGAGACCAACAGGTTCTCATCCTACATGAAAGGCTTCTGACCACAGGCCCAGCAGTTAGCGTAATGGCTATGTCACTGGACTCCATGTAGTTGACCGCGGCTGGAGTCCCCAACCAGGTGGCTTGAAAATCACGCTGTGTGCGTGGATGCCCAAAACCCAAGAGTAGAATGGAGGAGAAGGGATCGCTGCATGGCCACCCCCCTCCCCCCAGGTGACTCCCTCTTTCTCTTTTGCTCATACAGCCACACACACCCTATAGCAAAAAACTTTAAAAAGAAAAAAGAAAGGCTTCTGGCCTGTGGTAGCCAGAAGCAAGGGAGCTTGGAAGGCATCTGTACTCTCTGAAGAATTCGATTCTGTAACTTTCCATTGTCTGGGAAATATACCTGTGTTAAAAGAAAAAAAAAAGGTTGCAAGATTATAAAATTTGTCACTTTTTAAAGCTAATAGAAACATCATATGTGTGTTCACTTTTTTTTAAAAAAAGTTTATTTCATGAGAGGGAGAGGGAGGGGTACTTTCCCAACACGGTCTTGTCAGACTATGATCCCTACCCCCAAAGCCTGCCAGCCAGCCAGTATCACATGCACAAGCAGCGTGTTCAGGTTGGCCCAGGAACTGAACCTCAGGCCCTCTCGATTGCAGTTCGAGTCCTGAAGCTGGTGGCTTTCTCTCTCTCTTTCTCTCTCTCTCTCTGGTGAGTGCTTGTGCCCTGCAGCAAATTTTAAAAATAATAATAAATAAAATTAAATAATTATTTAAAGAAAATGTAGTGCCAAAAAACAAAAAATTAAAAGGCAGACATAGAGGTGTAGGTGCCCTTTGATTCAGTAATTCCATTTGGGAATTTGCCAATAAAAGTAAAATTATTGACTATTAGAGTTAACACTAAATGTCTAGTAACCAAGGTTTGGTTCAGGAAATAATGGTACACCCGTACTGAGAAATGTGTGGCTTTTAAAAACTAATAAACTGGCCCAGTTGGTAACATGGTTGCAGTGGCTAGGTCCCACATGGCTGACCACTGTTCAAGTCCTGGACCCAGTGGTTTGAGAAACACCAGGCACGTATGCATGCATGCTCAAAATCCTGAAAGGAAAGAGGAATGGAGAAGGGATTGTGGCATGGCTCTTTTCCATGGGGGTGGGGGGATTTCTCACTTTTCTTGCTTTCCCTCTCTAGTGAGTGCACGTACCCTCTGGCAGAATTTTAAAACAAAATGCGGCTTTAATAATATTGCATCACAGCTGCGGTGAAACAAGTGAGAGGGGTAATGCTGCACAATGGCTGAGGCCCCATGGAGGCCCAGGTTAAGTTCCCGGCCCAGGGCCATCAGGTGGTGGGGGGTTGGGCGCTGTCTCCCACGTGGCCGACTGTGGTTCGGACCCCAGACCTGGCAGCTTGCCTTGTCACTTTCCCTTTCTCTCTCTCTTTGTCTCTCTCTGGTTAAATGAAAATAATAATAATAATTAATAAATTAAATAAATAATATATTTTTTTAAGTTCCTGGCCCAACCTGAACAGGCCAGGCTCGTGGTACGTGCCAATGATTCTAGCTGACCAGGAGGTAGGGCAGAAAGTATCTCAGTGTGGCAAGGTCCTCTCAAGAAACCCACCTCTTCCTCCTTCATCTGCTTGCACTCTCTCTCATAAAAAATATAACTGCAGGGCCGGCAGGTGGCATGTGGTTAAAAGGCGCTGGACGCCCACATGACTGACCACGGTTCAAGTCCTAGACCTAGTGGCTTGCTTTCTCTCCCTCTCTCTCTCTCACTCTGTCCCTCTCTAGTCAAATTAAAATTAATGAATAAATAAAATTAAATAAAATTATTTTTTTAAAAGAGATATTAATACACTGTGTCATTTTTTTGAACCAACGTCAAAACTTTTTCTTTCTGCCTCAGCTATCGGGAAGCATAGAGCTAAATTTAATATCCAATATAGTAATTCTGTTAGTCTAGCTTTCTTGAATATTTTCTTTCCTCTCTATGGCTTTTATTTTTTATTTTAGTAGGTTTTCTAATATGTTTTTTACAAATCACTTAAAAATTTTTCTGAAAATAGAATCCAAATAACAATGACTTCTAAAAACAGTCCGTTTTTGTTTGCCAGACAGCACAACAAAACTGACCCCCTGCCTGTTTTAAATTATTTCTTCTCTCCCTGTTTGTTCTTTTCCCACATCTTATAATACAAGTAAAACTAAAGGCTTCCTGTTTGCCCCCTAGTGATGGTCTCAGATGCCAGACAGCTCCTGCACCCCACCCACTATTCCCTGGCCACACCTTGCGCCTACAGTCCAACCCCATGAGTCATCCGCCTGCCGATTTGATCAGGAAGCCCAGAGGCCCCGGCATTTCCAAAGGCACGCAGACCACCCTCCGGTAGAATTACTCACCGGCTCGCCAGCGCTTCACACTTCCTCTGCAATGAGAGAGAGAACAGTACGTATTTACGACCAAGCCTTGTTTTTACTGCGCAGTACTCCAAACTATTAATAGAACAGATTCCTCACTTTCCAGAAAGTGAGCTTTTCTGCAGAATGTTTACCGCTTGTCATGTGTATTGCCGGAGAGTCTTCCTTGCCAGCGGGAAGCTCTGGAGCAGATTGCTGCGTGCGCCTGTGTAAGACCTGTAAGACCGGCGCCTGGAGCTGTGGGTGGGCAGCGGGAGCACGGTGGTGTTACTGGCGGGCAGGTGGCCTAAGAAGTAGCGCTACCGAGGGCCACAGGGTGGCACTCCGTGAAGCTAACCCGCATGGGAAGGTTGCAGGTTCATATCTGAGAACTCCCTGAGCATGCCAGGCACATACATGCCCGCGATCTGGAGCGGCTGGGGCTGGGGCTGGACACTATTGGGGGTCCTGTCTCTCTCTCTCTCTCTCTCTCTCTCTCTCTCTCTCTCTCTCTCTCTCTCTCTCTCTCTCTTTCTCTTTCTCTTTCTCTCTCGGAAGAAATAAATAAACTTTTAACAAGTGGAGATACTAAAAAGACAGGGAATGAATCTTTTTTTTTTTTTTTTTTTATGATAGAAAGCACTCAAGGGACAGAGAAGGATAAACCTCAACAGAATCTTGTCATGCTGTGACCCCAGCCCTCCAGCTCCTCAGGATCTCAGTTGCCCTTGGATTCACCCAGGATGTTTTCAGGCCAATTCAAGGATCCAAACCTGCGGTGTCCAGCACTGAATTCCGGTGTGCTACTGCCTGCACCTTCTAGGCCGGGTCAGATTAGTATTTACCAATTATCTACAATGTACAGACATCGTCAGTGCTCTGTACGTGGTATTGAATCCTCAGCACAGTTTTTTTTTTTTAATAATCATTTATTTTAAATTCCATTTGCTATTATCATTTTTTAATTTGACCAGACAGAGACAGAGAGAAAGGGAAAGCGAGAAAACAAGCCACCAGGTCTGGGACTCGAACCACGGTCAGCCATGTGGAAATCCAGTGTCTCTAACCACTATGATGCCACTTGCCGGCCCCTGTTTTTAATAATATAATTCACCAGGGACCAGAAGAGTGCATAATGTTATGTTGCTGGACTCCCATGTAGTCGACCGTGGTTATATATATATATAATATATATAATATATATATATATATATATATTATATATATTATATATATTATATATATATATATAAAATTCACCAGGACCAATAGATGACATAATGGTTACATCACTGGACTCCCACATGGTCAGCTGTGGTTTGAGTCCCGGACCCACCCAGCAGTTTAAAACTCAAGCCAGGCACATGTGTGTGCGTGCATGTCCAAAATCCAAAGAGGAAAATGGAGGAGAAGGGATTGCCGTGTGGCTATCCCCTCTGGGGAGTAATTTCTCGCTTTCTGTCTCTATGTCTCTCTTCTTGTCTCTTTGGCGAGCACACAAGCCCTGTAGCAAAAATCTCTCTAAAAAAAAAAAAAAGGGCCAGCAGGTGGCATGGTGGTTAAGGCCCTAGACACTCCCACATTGCTGACCACGGTTCGAGTCCCAGACCTGGTGGCTTGCTTTCTCACTTTCATTTTCTCTGTGTGTCTGTCTTTCTCTGGTCAAATGAAAATGATTGAATTAATAAATAAAGTTAAATAAATAATGCCCAGCATCAAATTTACTCATTTAACTGAGCCGTTTGTAGTGCGGTCACTGGATTATGCAACCATCAGCGCTGACTCTAAAACACTTCAGCACCCTAAAAGGAAGCCCTGCCCTAATTAGCACCCTCTATTCTTCCTTCTTCCTGCCCCAGGTGGCTGTTCTTCTGCTTCCAGCCTCAGTTTTCTTTTCCTAATCAGAACATTGTATATAAATGGCATAGTATGCGTACAAATGGAAGCCAGTCTTTCACATCTGGCTTCTTTCACTTGGTTTTCTTTTTCTTTTCTTTTTTAAAAAAGTCTTACATGTGTATTCTTAATAGAGTTTTGCAGGGGTTTTTTTAATAATTATATTATTTAACTTTATTTATTTATTTTAATTTGACTAGAGAGGAACAGAGAGAGAAATAGAGAAAGCAAGCTGCCAGATCCGGGACCTGAACTGCAGTCAGCCATGTGGGAGTCCAGCGGCCTTAACCATCACACCACCTGCTGGCCCATCACTTTTCATATTTTCAAGGTTTGCCCACGTTGGAGCAGTTATCAGTACTTCATTTTTTAAAAAGATTATTTATTTAGTTTTATTCATTCATTTATTTCAATTTGACTAGAGAGAGACAGAGAGAAAGTGAGAAAGCAAGCCACCAGGTCCAGGACTCAAACCGTGGTCAGCCACGTGGGTTTGTCCAGTGTCTTCACCATTATGCCACTTGCTGGTTCCCCAGTACTTCATTTATTTATATGGCTGGATTACATTTCATTGTATGGATATACTGATTTTGTTTTTTATTCATTAGTTGATGGACATTTGGGTTGTTCTCACTCATTGGCTATCATGTTGCTATATGTATAAGTTTTTCTGTGAACGTATGTTTTTCTTTCTTTTTTTTTTTTTTGAGAGGATTTTACTATAGGGCATGTGAGCTCACCAGAAAGATAGAGAGAGACAGGGAGACAGAAAGTGAGAAATCACCCTCCAAGGAAGCTTGCCATGCTGTAATCCCTTTTCCTCCATTCTCCTCTTGGTATCTTAGGCACGCATGTACACATGCCCGGCGTGAGTTTAAGCCACTGGGTCCGGGACTCGAACCGCAGTTGACTACACGGGAGTCCAGCGACATAGCCATTACACTATCTGCTGGTCCCAATTGGGGACCAGCAGTTTAACCCGGTGACTTAAACTCACGCCAGGCACGTGTGTGTGCGTGCCCAAGATCCCGAGAGGAGAATGGAGGAGTAAGGGATTGCGGCGTGGCCATCCCCCCTGGGGGGTGATTTCTTGCTTTCTGTCTCCCTGTCTCTCTCTGTCTCTCTGGCGAGCGCATGCGCCCTGTAGCAAAAACCTCTCCAAAAAAGAAGGAAAAAAAATCTTTTCATCCATGAATGTAGGATGTCTATTTCTTCAGGTCTTTTATTTCTTTAAGTCTTTCATTTCTTTTGACAATGTTTTGTTGAGGCTGAAAGAAAAGCGGGTATGTGCAAAGACAGAAAGCTCTGCAGGCAAGCAAGTTTTGTTTTGTTTTAAGATAGGGTCTCAATCTGTTGAGGTCTTTCTATCTGAGACTCCGAAGTAGATACTCTGCTGACTTTTAGGGTGAGCTGAACATTAAACCCATAAGGCTGAGCCTGCTGAGGAGCAGTGTCTACCAGCACATGCTTCTGCAGCTGGGCCCCAACTTGTGTGAATGTCAACCCATTCTCCCGGGAACTGATTCGTGAGAACTTGAGCCCTTCCCAGAGACAGCATTAATTATTCATGAGGAACCACCTCCATGTCCCTAGCACCTCCCACTAAGTTCCACCTCCCAACACTGCCTCATTGGTCCTCAAATTACAGCACAAGGTTTGCAGAGAGGATCCTGACACTTAGTGCCTGTGGAAAGAACACTCAGGTAAGAATGACTTGGAAGGGACTGCAGGTGGCATGGAGTTTAAGGTGGCTGGACCCTACATGGCTGAGTAGGTAGTCTGAGTTGCGGACCTGGCAGTTTAACGATCATGCCAGGTATTTGTGTATGCATGTCCAAAATCCCAAGGACAGAGTGGAGGAGAAGGCATTGTGGTGTGGCCACACCTGGAGGGTAATTTCTCACCTTCCTTCTCTCTCTAAATCTTTTGTTTCTCTCCAGTGAGCACACACACCTGAAAGCAAAAATTTTAAAAATAAGGAAAAGGTTTGGGAGAACTGGGACTCAAAGCTGATTCTCCTGGCCCCAATTTCATGCTTTGACAGAAAAAGTAAGGACTTTCATTGAGTAACTAGGAGTTTTCAGAATGGTTATGTGGATGTATTTGAAAGGTAACAAGCAAACTAAAACAAACTTTTGCTAGTGAAAAAACTAAAATATGGGGAGAAATAAATCTGAAAAGATGGAGGACAAGGTGCATGGAGATGAAAGAAGGCAGACAAGGAAGAGGAATCAAGTTATTGACATTTTGATGAATAAATGAAATGTCAAATGAACAAAACATCTCTTCTCCAGAAAGGACTTCAGGGCTGGCGCCTGTAGCACACCAGTTAAGCACCGTGAGCTGTGATTCCCCCATGGCCTACTGCAGTTCGAGCTGTGGCCCTGACAGCTAGAAAAACGTAGGCATGCGCAAAATCCTGACGGACTGAAAATGGAGAAATGGAGGAAAAGGGGGTGTGGTGCAGCCACACCCCATTGAGGGGCGCTTGTTGTTTTCCTCTTTCTCTGTCTCTCGCTAGTGCGTGTATCCTCTGGCACTTAAAAAAGTAAAATAAGTGGGACCAGCAAATGGTGTAGTGGTTACATTGCTGAACTCCCACATGGTTGACCATGATTTGAGTCCTGGACCCGGTGGCATGTGCATGTGTGCCCAAGATTCTGGGAGGAGAACAGAGGAGAAAGAATTGTGGCATGGCCATCTGCCTAGGGGATGATTTCTTACTTTCTCTCTCACCATCTCTCTCTCTCTCTCTCTGATGAGCATGCGTGCCCTATGGCAAAAACCTTTTAAAAATATAATAAATAAAATAGGTAAGTCCCAATTTAAAAAGAATAAGAAAGTCCTTTAAAGGGAATTTATGTGAATAAAATTTGGTTTTGACTAAAAAATTATCTTCTGAAATAAGAAAGGATGCAAACAAGTAGAAAGACTGTGTATGTATCCAGGCAGATATTTTCGGAAAGAATTATTTCTTGGGACCAGATTGCATAATGGTTATATCGCTGGACTCCCATGTAATCAACTATGGTTTGAGTCCCAGATCAGTGCCTTAAAACTCATGCCGGGCATGTATGTGTTTGTGCCCAAAATCCTGAGAGGAGAATGGAGAAGGGATTGTGGCGTGGCCATCCTCCCTAGGGGGTATTCTCACTCTCTGTCTCTCTGTCCCTCTCTGTCTCTCTGATGAGTGCACATACCCTATAGCAAAACTCTCTCTTTAAAAAAAGAATTATTTACTTAATTTGATTTATTATTATTTTTTAATTTGACCAAAAAAGAGACAGAGGGAGAGAAGGAAAGCAAGAAAGCAAGCTTCCAGGTCTGGGACTTGACCTGTAGTTAGTCACGTGAGAATCCAGCACATTAGCCACCATGCCACCTGCCAGCCCCATATCAAAGCAGATTTAATTTTTTTAAATAATTATTTTCTTCAACTTTATTTATTTATTTGTTTGTTTTTATTTTACCAGAGAGGGACAGAGAGAGAGCAAAAGTGAGAAAGCAAGCCGCCAGGTCCGAGGCTCGAATCACGTCTGGCCATGTGGGAGTCCAGCACCCTTAACCACCACACCACCTGCCGGCCCCGCAAAGCAGATGTAAAGCGGGCCTGCCCTGAGGCTGAGACGATGTGAAATGTCTTCAACGGCTCCTGCTAAATTCTCTCTGGACAAAGCTCCTTCCCTGGAGAAAGTGCTGGTGTGTACAGGGCTGTCGGGATCCCCAGTCCAGACAGCGCCTCATGGCGCTGCTGTGCTGGTTAACAATGGCCCCCATGAACACACCTTGTATCGCTCCTGCACTTGGAATAGATCAGTCAATGTTAGCTCCATTTCCCTTCCCGGGACGGGGTCCTCAAAGGCCCCAGCCCTAAGCCTTCCCCAACCGGAGAGCTAGCAGAGTCTACTGCAATGGAAAACACCTCCCCTCTCTCCTCCTCGCCGGCCAGCTCTTTCTGGTAATCTGGCTGGCTTCCATCTTTAACACTTAACAGGTATGTGAGTCTCATCTTCCACCTCGAAAACGGTGCAGTGACTCGGGGGGCTTTCCTGCAGAGACGCAGGCCCAGGCTCAGCCCCAGAAGACCTGAATTCTGGGCTCCTCCCTGCCTCACACCACCTTCCTGGAACCTCTGGGGGAGTCTCCTTCCTGGGCCTCAAATTCGTCATGTGGGAAGCGTCTTTGGCCACATGGGGACAAAGGGTTTTGGCTGCTTCTCATCCAGGACTGAGGGCTCATATGAAGACAGCTGTGGGGAACAGAGAGTGACGAAGCCCCTCAGGTGCCGCAGGTCCCTAATGGTGGCCACCAGGATTCGCAGGGGTGTAGCAGGCCCCACCCACTGACTATGAGATGAGGTGCATGTTCTGAAAAAGCCCCTCAAGCCAGACAGGGAAGAGCCTAAGGAGTGGCCCAGGCGGCAAGCAGCTTCAGAGGAAGGCGACCAACGGGAAGCGTCGGCTTCGTGAAGCTTCCTGGAGGTTCCGCCTGGACCTGACTAGTGGGTAGGATCCGAATGAGGGGACGAAACAGGACGGACACAGGAAGGGCCCCAAGGCTGCCGCGACGTCGGAGCTCGGGCACCACCCGCTGCACTCCTGTGGCTGTCACCTCTGAGGTGCTGGGTCATCCTCATGTAGCCCCGCATAGACTGGCCTCCTTCCCCGCCCCAGCAGCTCACCCCTCTGCTCCCCATTGTTTCTGTCCATCTAACAAACTCCCACGATTACTCGGGACCCAGCCTCAGTGCCTCCTTCTCGGGGAGACCAGGGTCTGCTCCCGGGCTGGAGGACGCTCTCTCCCTGTACTCTGAGGGTGGAGAGCACCCCCCCTCACAGACGGCCTTTCTACATGGGTCTCCCGTTGCTGTGCCACCTGCCAGCTTGCAGCCCTCCACTGGCCTTTGTCCTGGAGGGGACAGGGCTGCGTCTGATCGACCTTGGTGCCCCTGCCCAATGGCCAAGGCCAAGCCGGGGTGACTGGCTGGGAGGAATCCCACCCCATCCCCAGGATCCCCAGGCCAGGGTGACATTGTGGGAGGCCAGGTTACCTTTGCCGTCCGCCTTGTAGTCATCAGGGAGGAGCTTGTCTTGCCGGTAGCCCAGCACGAACGCCAGGAAGGAGAGGATGAGGGCATCGCCGATACTGAGGATGGCCAGCATGAAGGCCCAGCGGATGGTGCACTGGCCCAGCGTGTACTTGCCCGTCTGCTCCCCACACATGCGCCGCACCTCGCTTGAGTCCCAGCCATCCGGGTACACCAGGCAGCCAATCATCAGGCCTGTGGCTGAGGGGACAAGAGGGGTTATCGGGGCGGGTGTGCCCGGCCTGCTGCCTCCCACCTTGCACTGGTGTGATCTCACCTCCTCTCTCCTGTGCTGACAGCTACAGAGGCACAGAGGCAGCTCCCACCGACCTTCTTACGGAACGCAGGTGAAAGAAACGGAGGCTCCGAGAGCGAAAGCCACCAGCCCCGGACCCGATGGCCGGGCGAGGCAGAGCTGAGCCCAGCCCAGGTGGGTCCTGCCACTGCGCCAGGTGGCCCACCCTGCTGTTTCCCTTGCCTCGGACTCAAGGAGGCACTGCTGCCCTGGTTTCTAAGCCCCCAAGTCTGGTCCCAGCCCAGAGAGCTCATCCCTCCTGAGACGCCCATTAGTTTGTATTCCAACATGGCTGACGTATGAGGCCACGGTCTGATGAGGGACGCTTTCCTTTCTACAGCCCATGGCATAACGGCACGTTCCACAGCCCAGGCGTCTGAGTCAGGGACGACAGGAAGGCCTTCCGGCTTGGTCCTGGATGGCCTTTCCTGAACCTTCTACTCACAAGCAGGTTTCGTCCTCACGTTTCCCTAGCACCGCCCGGTGCAGTTGCCCACACGTCCCTGAAGTAAAGAATCCCTAGAATATTTATTTAAAATGCTGAACCCCTGGTCAAGGTTGGGCTCAGGAATTCCAGTCTTCCAGGTGCCTCTCTCCCTCTCTTTAAAAAAAAAAAGTATTTGTTTACTATTTTTATTATTTCGATTTATTATAGGGCATGTGCGCTCACCAGAAAGAGGGAAAGTGAGAAAGCAAGCTGCCAGGTCTAGGACTCAAACCGTGGTCTGCCATGTGGGAGTCCAGCACCTTAACCACTGTGCCACCTGCCAGCCCCTCCAGGTGCTTCTCTTAATAGGGAAAGCTGAGAAAGGCTAGACTAGGCTACCTGGACTTCCGGCCCAGCACTTCACCAGCTGGCTGCGTGACTTACAGCGAGCTATTTATGCTTTCTTCACCTCGGTTTCCCCACCCGCAAAGTGGAGGCAGAGGCCTGCAGGGCGGCACAGCAGTAAAACGTGAAGCTCTGCGAGGCTGACCTCCACGGGAGGGCGCTGGGTCCTTTCTGGAGACCCGAGTGTGCAGGACACCCATGTCCACACGCCAGGGGCTAGCTGAGGCTGGGGGAGAGAGCGGCACCAAGACCCTGTTGGGAGTCGAGGGTGCCATATCTCTGCCCTGCTCTTCCTCTCTCCCTCTCATGGGAGGCATGGAAGAAATAAACATTTTTTTTAAAGCAAAGGTGGGCCAGCTCCACATCTGTTGGGAGCCAGATCCCACGTGATCTGAATTCCGGCCCAGCGTCTTGGAAAACATGCCAGATACATGTGCATGCGTACCCCAAGTCCTGACTGGGTGCAGAAATGA
The DNA here is from genome assembly GCA_026018925.1 of Tupaia tana. Taxonomy (NCBI): domain Eukaryota; kingdom Metazoa; phylum Chordata; class Mammalia; order Scandentia; family Tupaiidae; genus Tupaia; species Tupaia tana. The sequence continues at coordinate 128,428,547 of JAKSZU010000002.1, forward strand.
AAGGAAAGGGACCGTGGCGTGACGCCTCATTGGGGGATTCTGTCTCTGTCTCTGGTGTGCTCAAATGCCCTTTGGAAAACCAAACAAACAAAACAAAAGGGGGGGCTAAGGAGGAGAGGCACTAACAGCACCTTCCTGCTGGGGTTGCAGTGAGGCTCAGAGGAGCTGATTTTGGACAAGTGCTCACGGCAGGGTTTAGCTTCCGTGCACGGACACCCTGTGCCTTCACCTGCTTGGGTTCACGGCTCGAATTTCCACGTTCCCATCCCACCGTCCCCCCACTTCTTAGGCAAAGCACAAGTGACTTACTCCCGGACTACAGCCCAAGCACAGCCACCCTGCAGCGGGAAGTGCCTCTACCTTCTCCACTCCCCCAGCCCTGGCCCTCCTCCCCCGCCTGGAGACTAGTCTTGAGGCTGTGCCCTGCCTACAAGCCCCCCCACCCCACCCCCGCTCAGGAGCCCAACAGAGAAGCACATCACAGGACCCAAAGCTACCTTCACTGGGTCCAGTTTGTTCTTGCAGGGCCGGAGTGGGGGGTGTCAAACATGTGTACAGTAAATGTAGGAATGAGGTCCCCCCCGCGAAATGTGTAAGCTCCCCTTCGATGTTTTTAAATAGAACTCATTTGTACTGCTCTTTGACAGATTGCCAAATACTTGATGTGCCATCTTTTTTTTTTTTTTTTTAAGTTTATTTATTTCATGAAAGACAGACAGAGGTTGAGACAGACAGATCCCCCCAGCAGGGTCCTCACACTGTGAACCACCTCCTGCCTCAGCCAGCCCGGATCACAGGGAAGTCCCAGGATACAAACCCAGGACCTTCCCCTGTGGGCCCAGTGCATTACCACTGCGCCACCGCCTGGCCCCCTTCATTTACCATGTTAACCCTGACAACAGTCCCATGGACTCAGCGAATGGTAACAATCCCAATTTAAGGTTAGAAAACTCAGGACTCAGAGAAACCACGCGACCTGCCTGGTCATCCAGCTAAGCCAGAACCGAGCCCTGAACAACCTTCCGACTGCCTGACTTCAAAGTGCACTCCCCCCGCTCACCGCCCTGTGGCATCTCTCCAAAGCGCTGAGTATATTGAGTGGTGACATTTCGACTTTGTGACAAACGGAAGTGTCATTTCAGAAAGATACTTGGGCGGCAGAGGGGAGACCTCTCCACACCTCTCTGGGAAAATCCCCTCTTGGTGTGAGACCAGCCCCTCAGTGGCACAGCCCCCAGGTTAGAGGGAGCACCCACAAATGCTCCCTGTGTAGGTGAGCACAGACAGGACCTGCCCTCCCAGACTCTCCATTCTCCCCAACTCTCCTTCCCTCGGCCCCGCCCCTTCCTCAGTGTCTCTCTCTGTGGGGCTCTGACTGGAAACCGGCTGTCGTGGGTGCCACAGCCCCGTCTCTGGTCTGGGCACATGGGGGGCTACCCCGCTTGTGTGCCGGCTCCAGGCAGAGGCTAGCACAGCGCTGTCAGGCCAGTTTGCTTACCCGTCTGACTTCTGTTCGCTCGTCTGGACGTTAGGGAGGCACTGAGTCGTGGCAGGGTTATAAAGGCTGAGCGTGCTCACATACAGAAGAAACTTTCTAGTGTCCACAACATGGTAAATGGCCAGGGAATGGTAGTTGTTGCGATTATTATCCACACTCGAGTCATGTGGAAGCTGCTCAGAGGACGTGTGTGTTATTAGAGCTGTTTGCAGAGGTCCAGGTACCCGTAGCGGCCTGTTCTTCCTGGCCTCTCCCTTCAGATGAGGTGAGATTAGATTATGACTCCCTTTGGCCACAAGCTCCGAGCAGAAATGCCGTGTGCACGTCCGGGCCAGAGCACACAACGGCTGCGGGCTACCTTCCAGCTCCCTTTCCTGCGGCTGCTGCGGGCCCAGTCCCTCCAAAGGACAGGGAGAGCAGAGCCCCAGCCTTTGTTTCAAGCCACTCAGCCTTGGCGTTGCCCGTTACTGTGCCAGCCCGTCTCCCCCTGACTGATGCAGTTGTTCCCTGTGTGTTTCACGTTTCCCGGGCACTGACCACGTGCCAGCCACTGCACAGGTGCACCCCGCACACTGTAGAAAGCAGCAGAGCGGTGTGATTCCTGTGTCCCCCAAACCTCACATGTCGAAATCCTTACCCCTCGTGTGATACTAGGGGGAGGTGAGGCCTTTGGAAGGCTCAGTGCCTTTATGAAAGGGATCCCAAAGAACTTTCCTCTTCCTGCTAGGGAGGGCACTGCGAGAAGTCAGCGGTCCGCACCCCAGAAGAGGGCTCTCATCAGAGCCTGACTGTGTTGGCACCCCGATCTCAGACTTTCAACCTCCAGAACGGTGAGAACGTGTCTGTTGTCTAAGCCCCTCGCTTTACGGTAATTTGTTCTAGCAGCTTGAACTAAGGAGTGAGGTGACCACGACTCAGGGAAGCGGAGGGACTTACCCCACCTGGTTTCCAGGAGCACCAGAAGCTAATTGCCATTGTGAAGCTAGAGTCCCACATTGTCCCCCAGCCCCCTCCCCTTTCCCTGTCCCCAGCCTTCCTGGCGAGCTGAGCTAACTGGTGCAGACCTCTTCAAAAAGCTGCAAGTCCCAGCTGCTGGCTGCAGAGTACACTCCCTCTCAGCACCCTTCCCCCCTCCCCCAGCAGAGCAGGCTGGAACGTGACACTCCCTTGCCCTCCCCAACATAAATGTTTCATGGGGTGGCACCTGGCCACCTCTGCTATCAATGTCTCCAGCTCTGTGACCCAGATAGAGTCTGACTCAAATGGCCCGGTGACTCCTCCCCCACCCGAGCCTTTCAGGCACTGCTGGCTCAGCGAGTGGGACCTGCTGTAAGATGTTTCCACTGGGGGAGGGGAGAGTAGGGGCAGGCAGCACTGGGATGGCAGAAGAGGGCTGTGGCACCAGCATCCCATAACCTTGCTATCCAGCTATCTAATCCACGCCACTCCTCTTTGGCATCAAACTGCTAAATCTTCATTCGCCCTTCTTTCCTGTTCAGGCCACTGGCTACCTTCTCCCTGCTGCCACCCACACTTGCCTCACCCCAGCCCTAGCCTCTCCTTTGTCACGCAGAGACTGCAGAAGGCAGAGAGCTGTAGGGGGGTTTTAGAAGAAACCCCAAAGTCAGATGAGGGGCCTGTTTGCAAAATTTGGAATCAAAGTTCTGTTCCTCACAACCCATGTACTCAAAGACAAGCTACCCGGGGGCCAGCAGGTGGCATGGTGGTTAAGGGCACTGGACTCCCACGTGGCCAACATCTGGCAGCTTGCTTTCTCACTTCCCCTCTCTCTTTTTCTCTCACTCTGTCCCTCTCTGGTCAAATTAAAGAAAGAAAAAAAAAAAAAAAAGAAAGAAGAAAGAAAGAAAATAATTCTTAAAAAAAAAAAAGATATGATAACTGAAAAGTGTCAGGTTTTTTTGTTTGTTTGTTTGTTTTTAAAAAGACCAGCTACTCCAGGAGCCTCATCTGTACAGTGGTGGGACGCTCACCTCTCTGGGTTGTGATGCGGCTCCTCCCAATGACATACTGAAGGCATTTTGTAAATCATTACACTCATGGACAGTGTGGCATGATAAAAACGTCTTTGGCATACACCTAGTCTCTCGGGACTCACTGCCTTGATTCTCCTAGGTCCTCAGTTTCCAGCTGATCTGGAATAGATAGCCTTGGCCAAATCTAATCCCCTCTCAGCCCCAGATGTCTCGTCCATACTTGTGGAAGGGGTGTAACTCCCCTGGGTCCCCTTCATCTCTGTGGTCTTGAGTCTGTGTCTGGACTCAGGTCTCTGTTAAAACAAAACCACTTCTCATTCTACCCAAGGCTGTCGAGACAGTTTCCCTCTGGGCTCCAGTTCCCCGCGATGCTCCTGGGCATCTTCCTGGCATGGAAGTCCTTTGGGATGGTCAGGGACTAAGGAACCACAAGACTGACGTCTGCAGGACACAGTCCTGGGCTCCAGAGAAAAACAGGAGCAGCTGCCCAAGCACCTAGAGGCCTGCCGAGCCAAGAGCAGAAGGAACAGGGAAGACCCTTGCCTCAAGGGCACCACGAGTGGCCGCCTACCACGCCTACCCCACACAGTTTTTGTTTGTTTGTTTGCCATAGGGTACATGAGAGACAGAGAGAGGGGGAGTGAGAAATCACCCCCAGAGGCAATGGCCATGCCACAATCCCTTCTCTTCCATTCTCCTCCTGGGATCTTGGGCATGTATGCACATGCACCCGGCATGAGTTTCAAGCTACCAGGTCCAGGACTCGAACCACAGTCAACCACGTGGGAATCCAGTGACATAACTGCTATGCCACCTAATGCCCCCACCAGCCACATAGTTTTAAAGGCTCCTGGTCAACTTCTCTCCACTCTACAAAATAGCACTCTATTTGCTGCCTCTGGTATGAAATGCAATAATCAGAGGACTAAGACATTGACTTCACAGTGAGAGAGGGGATTTTTTTTTTTTTTTTTTTTTTTTTTTTTTTTTTTTTTTTTTTTTTGCTATAGGATGCATGCACTTGCTAGAATGATAGAAAGAGACAGAGAGACAGGAAGTGAAAAATCACCCCCCCCTCCCGGGGGATGGCCATGCCGCAGTCCCTTCTCCTCCATTCTCCTCTTGGGATCTTGGGCACGCATGCACATGTGCCCGGCATGAGTTTAAGTCAGTGGGTCTGGGACTCGAACTGCGGTCGACTACATGGGAGTCCAGCAACATAACCATTACGCTAACTGCTGGTCCCTAAATGCGAGTTTCTATGGGAGCAGTCACACTCAGCACAATGGGAACACTCCAGAATCAGTACCTTCCCTGAGACAGGACGGGGAGAGGCAGGGAGTGAGGGCAGGGATCTAGGCACGCATGGAAGAGAAAGGACAGGGCCCACAGTGGGAAACGAGGGGCCCCAGACTGTGCCTAACCTGCATTCCTACTTGGCCCCAGGACTGGAAAACTTCCTTCTTTCTAGGAGTCAGGATGCCTGGTTACTTCCACCAGGATCTGTGTGCTCCTGGGTAAGTTGCTTCCCTGCTCTGGGCTCAGCACCTCATCTGTAGGATAAGGGGGTTGAACAGTTTGGTCTAAGGTTCTTTTAGCCTCAGCCATTCTAAGAATTTCTACCTCTCGGATTTGTCTGCAGGACATTGAGTAGGGCTGGGTACAGGAGGACAGCTCAGGATGAGGCCCAGAGTCTCCACAGAGGGCAGGATGGTGCGGCCGCAGAGGCCTGGGACTGGCCAGGCCTGCCCTCCCGCCATCCCAGCTCACCAGCGGCCAGCTGCATCCACGCGCAGATCTTGTAGACGGTGGCCGTGTTGCAGACGAAGAACAGGCTGAAGCAGATGATGGAGCCAATGATGAGGAACATGGCCAAGGCCACGAAGAACATGGCGGTCTTGAAGGCTCTGGAAGGGATGGAGGAGAAGTCCAGGGGCCCGCCCTTGCAGATGAGCTCGGAGGATAGCACGTTGCCCACGCAGTAGGAGAAGAGGCCGAAGTAGCCTGCCTGCGGCGTGTTGACGCTGTCGCCGATCCAGTAGGGCTGGATGAAGAGGGCCATGACCAGCACGGAGAAGCAGATGGTGAGCGTGCCCCACATGACGCCCACGGCCCGCGAGTTCCGCACGTAGTTGGTGTGGTAGATCTTGGCCGCCTCCTGGGCCGGCAGCAGCTTCACCATGGCGAGGGCAGCAGGCCCTGAGCCCGCGGCTGCGAGTCCGGAGCTTTGCGGAGCAAGGCCCGACGTGGGCCACTCCTCAGCAGGATTTGGGGAGGAGGCTGGGGTCGGGGCACCAGGGCAGCGTCCTTCCCGGGTAGGGAAAGAGGCTTGCTAAGACGAGGACAGCCTTGGCTTCGTCCGGGCAGCCCTCCAGGAGCCGTGTCCGCTCTAGCCGGCTCTGTCTCCGGCCTTCTGCTGCCTCCCAAGCCGGCCGGGGTCCCGGAGTGGCCGGCGCCGCCCTGCCCCCTCCGGGTTTCCAGCTCTCCGCTCCAGATCGCCCCGCCCCTCGCCCTCCGGGCCGCGTTCCTCCCTCCGCGGCCAGCGCCGTTTCAGCACCGCGGCCAGCGCCCGGGCTGCGGGAGGAGGGGCGGGGCGGCGGCGAGGGAAGGCAGGGCGCCCCGCCTACCGCACGCCGGGCCCGGGGAACCCCGACCTTCATCTCCGGAGAGGATGGCGGGAATCAGGAGGGTGGGGCCGTGGCTGCCCCTTTCCTTCCGCTCAACTCTTCCATCCCCCAAAAGCGCCGTCCGCATCCCACTCACTCTCGCTGACTCCCTAGTCGCTCTCCTGGAACCCCCAACACCCCATTTCACCCCCAGAGGTCCGCAAAGCCTTCCTGATTGTGTCTTTCGTTCACTGGTTTTCCGTCTCCGTTATTCAGTGAACAATCACGAAGAACCTTCTATGTGTTAAGCCTATGTTGAGAAACGTCTTCTAAGCCAGACCCAGAGAAGAAAAGGACAGGGTCCCTGCTCTCAAAGATAGCGAGATATTTACAAGTAATGTTTGTATATGTGCACTCTATACAGGTGTAATATATGCAGGACGTTAGTGTGTAACAGAAGCAACCACAGAGTATAGGAAAGGACATTCTTATAAGCCTTTTCAGACTTATCATGTACTCTTTGTTCAAGATAATGTCTCCCTCCTTTTGATTTTTTTTTTTTTTTTTCTGGAGAGGTGTTTGCTACAGGGTGCGTGCGCTCGCCAGAGAGAGAGACAGAGAGACAGAAAGCGAGAAATCACCCCCCAGGGGGATGGCCACGCTGCAATCCCTTCTCCTCCATTCTCCTCTCGGGATCTTGATTACGCATGCACACGCGCCTGGAGTGAGTTTAAGCCACCTGGTCTGGGACTTGAACTGTGATCGACTACATGGGAGTCCAGCGACATAGCCATTACGCTAACTGCTGGTCCCTTGATTATGTTTTCATTATTTTTCTTTTAAAATATATATGTTGAGCTAGCTAGTGGTGTGGTTAAGGCAGGTGGATCCTACATGGCTGACAGTCCAGTTCAAGTCCCAGACCCAGTGGCTTGAAAAATCACACCAGGTGCATGTGTGTGCCCAAAATCCCCAAAGGAGGATTTGAGAAAAGAGATTGTACGATGACTATGCCCCATAACATGCTTTCTCACTTCTTTTTTTTCTCCTGATTTTATAGGTAAATACATGGCTAGGATGGAAAAATTTAGCAAATCATACATAAAATAATAAAAATAATTCGTAACCTCAACATCAGGAGCTAAGGATAGACAAGATAATCTTAAAACACAGAGTTCAGGGCCAGTAGATGTCATGGTGGTTACAGTGCTGGATTCCCAGATGGCTGATTACAGTTCAAGTCCCAGATCCAGTGGCTTGAAAACTTACAACAAATAAATAGATAAATGAATAAATAAATATAAAATAAATCCTTTTTTAAAAATGTACTTCAGCTTTTGATAGCTACTGGATTTGAGTCAGCCATTTATTGGCTAAGGGACCTTTTCCGTGGGCCTCAATTTCTTCTTCTGCAGTGACAGTGTCTATCACATGAGGGTTAGGTACACCACCATCATTTTCCACAAGGCATGGCAAACGTTTAGCCCACATACAGAAGTGCTCAAAAAGGGTTATTACTGGGGCTAGCAGATTAGCAGTTAGGTCGCTGGGCTCCCACATGGCCAACCTGGTTCAGGTCCTGGACCCAGTGGCTTGAAACTCAGGCTGGACACATGTGTGTACGTGCCCAAGATCCTGGAAAGAGAATAGAGGAGAAGGGATTACTGTGTGGCCATCCTCCTGGGGGTGATTTCTCACTTTCCCTCTCACTGTCTCTATCTCTCTCTCTGGTGAGTGCATGTGCCCTAAGGCAAAAATCTTCTAAAAAATGGTTATTAGTATATATTAAAATTACTTCTGTTAATAACTTCTGTTAAAATAGCTTCTGTTAATTTCAAAGCATTTCCCTACTTCTGGACATGCTACTTTATAATAATTTATATACAATTTTGTATTCAAGTTTAAACTTAGCATTATATCATTAATATTTTCTCATGTTATTTTTCAAAAAAACATGATGTTAATGCTTATATAACAATGCAGAGTATGTACATACCATAATTACTTAAATCATTTTCTCTTTGGAGGCGTTTTGACAGTTTCTAGTTTTTCACAGGTGGCATGGCGGTTAAGGGCGCTGGGCTTCCACATGGCTGACTATCGTTTGAGTCCCAGACCTCGCAGCGAGCTTCCTCACTTCCCCTGTCTCTCTTGCTCTCGCCCTGTCTCTCTCTGGTCAAATTGAAATAAATAAATAAATGGATAAATAAAGTTAAATACCTTTATTTATTATTATTATTATTTTAATTTGACCAGAGAGGGACAGAGCAAGAGAGAGAAAGATAGAGAAAGTAAGAAAGCAAGCCACCAGGTCTGGGTCCTGAACTGCAGTCAGCCATGTGGAAGTCCAGCACCCTTAACCACCATGCCACCTGACAGCCCTAAAATAATTCTTTTTTAAAAAATTTAAAATAAAAAATCCTGGGTCCAGCAGGTGGTATGGTGGTTAGGGTGCTGGATTCCCACATGGTCAACCATGGTTCAAGGACCAGACCAGGTGGCTTGAAAATCACACCGGACACATGTGCATGCATGCCCAAAATCCCAAGAGAAGAATGGCATGTAGTGTGGCCATCCCTCCAGGGGGTGATTTCTCACTTTCCATCTCTCTCTCTCTCTCTCTCTCTCTCTCTCTCTCTGTCACTCTCTGGTGAGTGTATGCGTGCTATGGCAAAAACCTAAAAACAAAACCAAAAACAACTCTTCCCGAACCAGCTCCATGGAGCAGGCAGCAGCTGTAATAAGCTACTCAGGAGAAGCTGGGTTCCACATGGCAACCTGGGTTCAAACCTCTGGCCCAGCTGACCTAAAACATGTGTGACACATGTGTGAGTGATGACGGACTGGAGGAAGCAGCTCGCCATGTGACAGAACCCTGTGCAGGGTGTCTTCCCCCAACTCTCACATGTGCACACGCTTTTATCATAAGTTAAAAAATTATTAAGAAATGAAAAATCCCGCCTTGAACATATGTGCACAGTTTCCCACGTGCTCTCTTTCTCTTGAGCCCCTTCTCTGGCTTTGTGGGTGGCCATATCCCCTGGGGGAGTGATTTCTCACTTTCTTTTTGTGGCCAGTCTTCACCCTCAGACAGGAAGTCCACCCAGGGCAGAGCCTGCGTCTTCAAGATCAGACCAGGAGCTTCCTAGAGCGGGGCTGTGTCTTCCTCCATTCCCAAAAGGGTTCAGACCAGCCCCAAGTTCTTAGGGGCCAGGGGCACCTCCTGTGTGCCAGCCCAGCACAACTGTCGTCTGCCTCTGAAAGCAGCCCCTCCTGCTCCCTGCAGTTCTGCTGGGACAGCCAGTCACAGGTGTGCGGACCCCAGAGACAGGGCTGGATGTTTGACCTAGTTAGGCCATCAGTCTCTCTCTAGGGAAGTGGAATTGGTGGTGAAGTGACACACAGGAAAAAAATATTGTTTGGTGGGGCCTTGGCAACATCCTCAACTACAGGAAGCAGCTGCGACTGCGCCTCAGAGCCACCCTGATTCCTGCCCCACCTAAGACAGGTGGCCCCGTTCCTTCCCCGCTCTGTGGCCCTCCATTGTCCTTTCATTGTCTCCCTTTGCTTTCATTAGCAGAGCAGATTTAGACTGTTGGTACCAATAAGCCTTAACTGACCCAAACATTGGCACCAGAAAGGGAGTTTCAAGCCCAGGCGAAAGTCTTGAAGGTTCTGGTGTTCAGAACTGGGCAAACAGCAGCTCATAGTTCATGGGGGAGAAACCGCTCATCAGGTGATCGGCTCTGGACACCAGGGACCGGCTGCCCTCTGAAGGCTAAGCTCTAGGGACAGGTGACTTTAGCCATAGACAGATGTCAAGGGAACAAATCGATCAGGAACAGAATGGGAAGGCTGCTCATGATGGCATTGAATAATGTCAAGCAAGATACGCTCAAACATCTAGATTATTGACTCAAGGAATGCAATGAACTTCAAGACCTTTAGCGATAAAGCTCAAAGACTGTTCAGGCTTGTTACCATAGGATGTAGGACCTTCCAAGTAAGGCTCAGGAGTGTGGTGGTGCTCAACTGCGAGGCCTTGAACCCATGTCGTGTTCCCGAGTGGTTAGGCTGGATCAGCTCAGGAGCCTGTAGACGCCTCTCCTTGCCCTCTGACCTTGCGGTTCACGGATTAATTAATACTAGGAAGAGCTACGTCTGTGTCCCTGGTGCTCACATTCTCAGTCCCCATGTGATAGATCAAAAATGGTATTGTATCCCTAGGGAAGTTGTAGAAATCAGTCACTATTAATAACTTGTAAGCTGTAGGGGTGGTGACTCTGGTGTCTAGTGGACATTTGTCACATTGCTTGGTTCGGATTTTGGCTAGCCAGCCTGTTATGTGAGTTCTGGCCAGGCCTCTCCTCTCACTGTGGAAGCCAAATGGACCAGATGCCCCTGCCCCTGGCTGCTCTAGAGAGGGCATTGGGTGCCACGCTGGGACCAGGTGGACAGACTACTGTGGTAGGACACCCCGACTCAGGAAAGCCCTGAGGACGGTGGAGAGGGAAGATCATGGAGGCTGAACTTCAAGTACTATAACTGTCCCCCCAAATATCCACCTTCTAATCCCCAGGACCCGTGAATGTTACCGTATTTGGAAAAAGGTTCTTTGCAGATGTTATTAAATTAAGGATCTTTTGGAATAGAGATCATTCAGATTATCTAGGTGGGTCCTAAATCTGATGACAATTGTTCTTTTAAGAGACACACAAAAGGGACAAGCAGGGTATAGTGGTTAAGGTGCTGAACTCCCACATGGCTGACCATGGTTCAAGTCCTGGACCTGGAGGTTTGAGGGTCTTGCCAGGTGCATGTCCACGCATTTCCAAAATCTCAGGAGAAGAATGGAGAGGGGATTTTGGGGGTGGCCATCTTCTCTAGGGGGTGATTTCTCACTTTCTCTCTCACTGTCTCTCTCTGTCTCCCATGAGCGCATGCACCCTATGGCAAAAACCTTAAAAAAATAATAAATGAAAGAAAGAGAGACACACAAAGAAGACAGAAGAAAAAGCGATCCCACCATGGAGGCAGAGATCAGAGGGGTGTGACCACAGCCCGGGAAGTCAGAGCTACGAGAAGCTGCAAGAGCCATCGAGTAGTTTCTTCCCTAGAGCTTCTGTTGGGAGTGAAGTTCTCGGACCCCTTGATTTCTGCTCTCCAAAACTGTGAAAGAATACATTGTTGTTGTTTAAGGCACGAAGTTTGGGGGAATTTGTTATGGCAACCTCCGGAAACAAATACACCACCTACTCTGTAAGGAGAGAGGCCAAGGTACGGGAGCTCTCCTTGTGGGCAACGGCCAGTGGACCAGCCAGAGGATCGGCGTCTTAGAGTACATTTGGAAAACTAGGTAAGAGGCAGGGGAAAGTCTATGTGGATGGAGCCCTAGGAACAGGGCAGGGCTGAAGAATATCTGGATCCTTCAGGAACATTCTCCAGAGGGCTTTGCCTGCTTACAGCAGCTGGATACCCCCACATCCCCAAATACCATGTTGGCTTGAAGACTCCTAGCAAGGCGTCCCTGGGGGACAGATGTGCATGACTCTGCCTTCAGGCTGACACAGCACAGCCACTACTGGCTCCTAACAACATCGGCGAACCTTGAGCTCCTGGTAGGACATCTGTAACTCTTACAACTCAATGATAAGAAAGCGAGCAACCCAGCCAGTTGGTGGCGTGGAGGTTAAGACACTGGATCCCACATGGCCAGCTGCTCGGTTTGAATCTTGAACCCGACGCCTTGAAAATCATGCCAGACACGTGTGTTCGTGCCCCCTCGCTCCTCTTTCTCTGTCTCTGTCTAGTGAGTGTACACACCCTATAGCAAAAGCTAAAACAAATAAAAATTTAAAAAGCTAACAACTCAATTTGTTAAGTGGGCAGAAGCTTTGAACACACATTTTATCAGAGGAGATGCATGATGACCAATATTAAAACATGAAAAAGTACTCAACATTAGTCAGCAGGGAAATGCAAATATTTTTTTAAAAAGAATTATTTGATTTTATTTATTTTCTTAAAGAATTATTTTATATAATTTTATCCATTTATTTTATTTATTTATTTTTTAAAATCTGACCAGAGAGGGACAGAGTGAGAGAGAGGGAAAGTGAGAAAGCAAGTCTCCAGGTCCAGGACTCAAACCACGGTAGGTTACGTGGGAGTCCAGTGCCCTTAACCACCATGTCACCTGCTGGCCTCTAGAGAAAAATTTTTGCTGTAGGCCACATGTGCTTGCCGGAGAGACAGAGAGACAGAAAGCGAAAAATCACCCCCCAGGGAGATAGCCAGGCCACAATCCCTTCTCCTCTATTCTCCTCTCGGGATTTTGGGCACACACGCACATGTACCTGGTGTGAGTTTAAGTCACCAGATCTGGGACTCAAACCACAGTTGACTACATGGTAGTCCAGCGACATAATCATTACACCATCTACTGGCCCCCCCAAAAATTTATTTTTAAAAACAACCCAGGGGCCAGCAGATGGCATAGCAGTTATGTCACTGAACTCCCATGTGGCCAACCGTGTTCAAGTCCAAGACCCAATGACTTCAAAATCATACCCAGCACATGTGCGTGCGTGCCCAAGATCCCAGCAGGAGAAGGGAGAAGGGATTGCGGTGTGGCCATTCCCCTGGGGGGTGATTTCTCGCTTTCCCTCCCACTGTCTCTGTCTCTCTGGTGAGAGCACGTGCTCTAAGACAAAAACCTCTAAAAAAAAGAGAAAGAGAAAGGAAGAAAAAAGGAAGAAAGAGAAAGAAAGGAAGGAAGAGAGAAAGGCAGCTCTGTCTAGACCCTTACTATGAAGCTGTCTTGCACCTCCAGGGGTGGAGGATGGGCTGGGAAGTGCGGGGGTGGGGTGAGCTCTGGCTGCAAGGACCAGTCCTTCAGGACAAGCTGCCCTGTTCTCACACCTGAGCACACTCAGGCAGCTGCGCCCTTCCCAGCCTCCAGCCCCGGGTCCTCCTGGGGCTCGCCGGACTCATTTGCAGCAGGACGAGTGACTGCTCGCTCTCACACAGTCCTGGCCGGGGCCGGAGTGAGCAGGAGCCTTCACTAAAGGATGAAAGCAAACGACTCATCAAAGGAGGAGTCTCATTTTCTTTTTAAAATTTTCTATATATTTAAGATATACCACAATTTTTAAAATTGTTTTTAATTGTTTTTAGCTGCATGTGTTCTCCAGAGAGAGAGAGGGAATGTGAGAAAGCATCCCCAGTGGGACGGCCACACCACAATCCCTTCTCTCCATTCTCCTCATGCATACACGTGCCCAGCATGATTTTCAAGCTGCTGTATCCAGGACTAGAACCGTGCAATCAGCCATGTGGGATCCAGCCACCTAGACCTCTGTGCCACCTGCTGGCCCCAAAAGATGAATCTTTGATGCTATAATTGCAGCTACAAAAAAAAAAGGAGGATCTCCCAAAGGTCCCTGAACCCTACCACAGGCAGCACCCCGTGCAAAGGCAGCTGGAGACACACCAGGGTGGGAACACGCACACGCTCTGGCCAGGGGTTGCAGAGCCAGTAGCCGCAGGACTGGCCTGCCCTAGATGCCCAGTAATCTGGCAATATATCACACGCAAGGCCAACATTTTTATAACGTACATAGTTGTGTATACTTAGTTTCATATTTATCGTATCTAACACATACATATGTATGTTAATTCCACCTTCAAACTCTTGAAATGATCCTCAGTGGACAGATAAAGAGACTGAGAGCCAGAACAGTTAAGTAACTTGCCCAGCTGGTAACTTTCATAGTTAAAAGTCCACACACTTAGCCACAGCGTGGTACCACCAGTGCGCACACACACATACACACACACACACACCGCGAAAGGCTGCCAGGTGCCTGCCTAGGGCCTTATCAGGGCCCCAGTCCGTGCAGGTGGGCCACAGCTGTGCCTTTGCTCACGGCACACCCCACGTGTGGGTGGGTCACGTGTGCACAAGGCTCCTTTTATGGCCCCACCACCCAGGCTGGCTCTGTCTTCTGCCATCTCCCTGCCAGCTGTTACCCACACCGCCGTGCCCTCACCATGGAGAAGATCCTTGCCCTCCTGCTCGTCATCCTGGCGGTGACCTACGCAGTTCCGGACCCCCGGGGAATCATCATCGCCTTGGTAAGAGGGTCTTCAGGGGGAGGAGCCATTTAGTCCCCAGGGAGGCTTTGTAAGCTTGGGTCTGGACCTCTGAGGGGGGCTGGGAGGGTGGCATCTCTTCCTTAACTGCCTGTGTCGGTCGTGGCCCTCACCTCTCCCTGGGGGCCAGGAAAGGCTGATCAGCCCCTCCCAGGCTCCATCGGGAGCATGCGCAGACAGGTTTTTTTTTCTTTCTTTCTTTTTTTGGAGAGGTTTTTGCTATACGACGTGTGTGCTTGCCAGAAAGACAGAGAGAGACAGAGAGACAGAAAGTGAGAAATCACAACCCCCCCGGGGGGGGGGGGATGACCACGCCGCAATCCCTTCTCCTCCATTCTCCTCTAGGGATCTTGGGCACACACTCACACGCCCGGCGTGAGTTTAAGCCACCGGGTCCGGGACTCAAACCACGGTCGACTACATGGGAGTCCAGTGACATAGCGATTATGCCAACTGCTGGTCCTGCGCAGACCATTTTGATGAGCACGTATCTGGGAAACTAGAAATTTGCTCATCCAGGTGGTAGGTCCTAAGCCCTGACTCAGATAAACTGCTTTTATTTCTAAAAACAAAACAGCAACAACAATGAAGTGGACAGGAAAGCAAAACCATAGCCCGGGAGCCCCCAGTGGTTTAGAAAGCCCACGGGTGTGGAAAGCCTCCCCCAGGGCTCCAGCTGCGCACCGAGGGGCACATTTGCCAGACACCGTGGCTGCCTGACGAACGTGCCTGTCTGTCCTCACAACAACACCGATGTAGGGACGGTTATCAACCCGGTTCTCAGACCAGAGAGAGGCCGAGCAACCTGCCCAAGGTCACGCCGCTAAAAAGTAGTGGGTCAGGGACTGGCCTGGGCGGGCCCCTGCCCGGTGCTCCCACCACTGCCCCACACTGCCTCCCCTCCTTGGGTCACACCGGGAAAACCCTCCGAGGCCACCCACGCAGTTCAAAGGGTCTTAGCTCTGGACCACAGATGGACTTGAAGGGCCCAGGGTCACTCTGAGATGAGGTGTCAACGTCCACAGAGGGAGGGAGGAGCCTTGCCGGGAGGTGTGGCCGATGTTCAGGAGCTCCTAAAGGAGTGTGGGACCCAGAGAAGTCTGTAGACCACACACGGGGGCCACATTCAGGGAGGGAACACTGAGCCCGGGGCCGGGGGCGGTTGGCACTATGTCACCCCGGGTCACCCAGGGAGTCATGGCACAGCCACTGTGAGAACCCGTGGGTCCTGGCTCCTAGCCCGGGGCTGCTTCTCTGCCACAAACCGCTCACTCCTCCTGTGGGTGGGAACGCAGAGAAGCCACCAGACTCGGGTGGGCTCCTTCACACGCCCCCACCGGGGAGGCAGTGTCCGTGTAGTGGGTGGTAGGGCGGGCGTCTGGGTGCCAAGGGACCTAGGGGAGGAGCCCTGGCCGACTTGATCCCCGCCCCCCAGGACGAGGGCGAGCTCTGCTTGAACAGCCTCCAGTGCAAGAGCGGGTGCTGCCACCGTGACACCGGTTTGAGCCTGGCCCGCTGCGCACCCAAGGCCAGCGAGAACAGCGAGTGCTCGGCCAAGGTGGGTGCCCGGCAGCTGGCAGGGTGAGCGCGTGGAGGAGGGGCGGCCTGCACACAGTGTGGGGAATAGCAGAGGGCACTCAGGACGGCCGAGCAGCTTCCATCCGCTCCTCTCCCTGCATCCCCCCAACCGACCAGTGAGATGGGCAGGGCAGGGTGCTCATCTCCATTTCGTGGGTGGGTGCTTAGAGGCTCCCTGGAGAGGTCAAGTTAGTATGCGTGAGACTCAGGGGTGGCCACCAGGGTCCCCCAGGCCCACAGCGCCCCCTGGGGAGACAGCCGGGAGAAGCGCCCCCTGAGAAGCCTGGCCCGCTGGGCCTCCCTGCTGGCGTCTCCGCAGACGCTCTATGGAGTCTACTACAAGTGTCCTTGCGAGCGGGGCCTGACCTGCGAGGGGGACAAGAGCATCGTGGGCTCCATCACCAACACCAACTTCGGCACGTGCCTCGATGCCGGGCGCTCCAGCTCCAAGCAGTGAGATCGCCCTCCCAGCCCGCGCTCAGCCCAGCTCGCTGCGGGACCCAGGCCCAGGCCTTCGCTCGTCTCCACGCCTCTCCTCGTCTGGCGGCCTCCTGGACCAGCATCCCTGTTTTCCGATTGGGCTCCTGGCAATTAAAGCCCTCCTGCAACCTTCCGCTGCCTCCCGCGTGTTCTTGCCCAGTCGGCTCTTCCTTGACACAACCTCCAGACTTGGACCCGTCAGGGCAGGCGTCAGGCAGAAGCACAGTGGATGAGTTATGAGGCCGAGCAGCGTGGAGGCTGGAGACGAGGCTGTGAAGCAGGCCCCACGGGGCTAGAAACCTCTCTATTTCTGGGGTGTAGTCACCCTTCCCCAGGATGCCCTCCAGTCCCTTGAGTTTTCAGAGTGACAGGCAGACACATGCATGTGCAAGTGTGTGCCTCTAGTGGGGAGTTATAATCACCCATGTCCACTGCCCTGCCTCGGAATGTACCAGGGTCCTGCTCTGGTCTCTCCTCTTCTGCCAAACTCTCAGATAGGACAGCTAGCTGACAGCGCTCATGTGTTCAAGGGTTAGACCATTAACAGTTGCTGTGGGCTTGCTCTGTACCAGCAAATGCTCGCAATGATCCTAGGAGGGAGCACTTATCTTCTCCCCTTCATAGATAAAGAGACCAAGTTCAGCCAGCAGATGGCATGGTGGTTAAGGTGCTACATCCCACATGGCCAACTCTACAGGTTCAATTCCCAGACCCAGTGGCCTGAAAAACCGTGTGTGTGTGTGTGTGTGTGTGTGTGTGCCCCAAATCCAGAGAGGAGAATAGAGGAGAAGGGATTGTGGCATGGCCCTTCTCCCTGAGGGGTGATTTCTCACTTTCCTTCTCTGTGTCACCCTCTCTGTCTCTCTCTGGCAAATGCATGCACCCTATGGCAAAAATCTAAAACAAAACAAAACAAAAACACAAATTTCTCTAGATTCTGCCACTAGGGGCCTCTGCCAATGACTTTTCCATGGAACAGGTGAATTTCCACGCGTGTGAACGGGTGCAGAAAACACCACTGTGGCACAAAAATTATTTTGAGATGAAGATATTTGAGAATAAGCTTTTTTTTTTAAAAAAAAAAAGAATCACTTATTTATTTTTATTATTGTTTTATAAAAATTTGGTATAGATGGGACTGGCAGGTGGTGTGGTGGTTAAGGTGTTGGACTCCCACATGGTCAACCACAGTTCAAGTCCTGGACCTGGTGGCTTATTTTCTCACTTTCCCCTTTTCTTGCTCTCTCTCTGTTTCTTTGATCAAATTAAAATAATAATAATAATAACAACAAATACAATTAAATGAAGAAATAATTTTTTAAAAATTTGGTATAGGGCACATGCACTAACCAGAGAAGACAGGTCCCAGGCTTAAACCATGGTTGACCATGTGGGAGTGAGCACCTTAACCACCACAATACTTAGTAGCCCCAGAAAATAAGTTTATTTTTAATGAAAATTTTAAAAAACATTTATTTAATTTTATTAATTATTATGTTATTTTATTTAAAAATTTTTAGAGAGGTTTTTGCTATAGGGTACATGCACTCACGAGGAACACAGAGACAGAGAGACAGAAAGTGAGAAATCACTCCCCAGGAGGGAGGGCCACACTGCGATTCCTTCTCCTCCATTCTCCTCTCGGGATTTGGGGCACTCACACACATGCGCCCAGTGTGAGCTTTTGGTTTATTTTTTTTTTAGAGGTTTTTGGGTTTTTGCTATAGGGCGCATGTGCTCGCTAGAAAGAGAGAGACAGAAAGCGAGAAATCACCCCCCTGGGGAGGATGGCCAAACCATAATTCCTTCTCTTCCATTCTCCTCTCGGGATCTTGGGCACACACACACACACACACACACACACGCCCATGGTAAGTTTAAGCCACCGGGTTCGGGACTCGAACCATGGTTGACTACATCAAAGTCCAGCAACACAGCCATTACGCTAACTGCTGGCCCCCCAGCATGAATTTTAAGCCACTGAGTCCTAGACTACGAGGGAGTCCAGCAATGTAACATTATGCTACCTGCTGGTCCCTTATTATTATTTTAAAATTTGCTATAGGTCACATGGGTTCATCAGAGAGAGAGAGAGTGAGAAAGCAAGCCACTAGGTCTGAGACTTGAACCACAGTCAGCCATGTGGGAGCCCAACACCTTATCCACCACACCACCTCCTGGCCCTGAGAATAAACTTTTTTTTTTTAATCAATTCTTTTATCTTCTGAAAAGCATTGTCTCCCATATCCACAGATTCAACCAACCACATATGAAAAATACTTAAAAAAAAAAAAAAAAAAAAAAAAGAACCAGCCATGGTGGCAGAGTGCTTCATTATTGTGCTGAAGCCATGCAGAAAGGTTCCAGGTTCACGTTCCCAGGTCCCCCTGTACGTGCTGGTCACACTGTGATCCTGAATGGCTCAGGCTAGGGGTGAATTAGTGGCATGAAGGCCCTGTTGGGGTACTTCTCTCTCTCTCCCTCTCTTTCTCTCTCTTTTGTAGAAGAAATAAATATATAAACTTGAAGAAAATGGTTTTTAAAGAATGGTTTAATTTCATTTATTATTATTATTATTAATTTTGGGGAAGTTTGTGGTTTTATTGAGAAACAAAATAAAACGTGCACACCAGCCGTCTGCCCACTTCCTTCACTGCCCAGCCTGGCGTTGGGACTGTGACCCTGCCGGCCAGCTGGGCTGCTCTTCCCACGGTGGCCTTGCAGTTCTCGGAGAAAACGCTGTGAGCGCACTCAGCAGTCAGACTCCCTGCACGGCAGCGGCACGGCCACTCCTCACGCTGTGGACAGGACTCTGGAGCCCTGGGCAGCACGTGCCGGGTTTTCTCGTTGCTCCCATAACCGATGCTGGGCATCAAGATCTGGCTCTTGAATCTCCTCCTGTTGTCAATACCCCTAGGAATCTGCCAGTTATGCTTAATTTTGACACATCAAGTCTGACTGGTGCCGGATGAACTTCTTGGTCCTCTTTTTGACGATTTTGGGCTTTGAGAGGGGTCTGAGGGTGGCCACGATGGCAGGTAGGAGATGGCCGCCACCTCCACAGGAGCGCCGAGGAAGAGAGCATCATTCTTATTTTTAATCTGCTATAGGGCACATGCACTAATCAGAGGGAGACACAGAGAGAGAGAGGGAAAGTGAGAAAGCAAGTCACCAGACCCAGGACTTGAACCATGGTCAGCCATGTGGGAGTCCAGGGCCCTAACCACCATCCCATCTGCTGGCCCAAAGAAGAAAAAGAAATTTTTTTTAAGAAAGGCTTTTTGCTCTAGGTTGTGTGTGCTTGCTGGAGAGATAAAGAGAGAGAAAGTGAGAAGTCACTTCCCAAGGGGGATGGCCACACCACAATCCCTTCTCCATTCTCCTCTCAGGATTTTGGGCATGCACACACATGTACCTGGTGTGAGTTTCAAGCTGCTGGGTCCAGGACTCGAACCACAGTCGACCATGTGGAAGTCCAGCACCCCAACCACTATGTCACCTGCCCAAAGAAAATATTTTTTAAAATTGGCTGTATCTGTATAAACATGGGCAGACTTTTTTTAAAATTATATATATGTGTGTGTGCATGTGTGTGTGTGTTTGTATATATATATGTGTGTGTGTATGTGTGTGTGTATATATATATATATATATATATATATATATATATATATATATATAAATCTTTTTAGAGGTTTTTGCCTTAGGTGTGTGCGTTCACTAGAGAGAAAGAGACAGACAGACAGTGAGAGGGAAAGTGAGAAGTCACCTAGTGGGGGGATGACCATGCTGCAATCCCTTCTCCTCCATTCTCCTCCTGGCATCTTGGGCACACACGCACATGTGCCTGGCCATGATTTTCAAGCCACTGGGTCTGGGACTTGAACCACAATTGGCCATGTGGGAGTCCAGTGATACAACTGCTATGTCATCTGCTGGCCCTTCCAAAACAAATTTTTCTTTAAATACACCTTCTTGTAAGAATTCTGATAAATATCTTTTACTTCATTTAAATGTCCATTTTTAGTAGTTAGATCCCAAAAGAAAATGTTATTTTTAGGAGTAACTTTAAAAGCTCATATTTCCATTTAAATTTAAAAAATTTTTTTGCTTGGGGCCAGCAGATGGCATAGTGGTTACATGGCTGGACTCCCAATCTGGGACCTGGAGACTTGAAAATCACACCATGCATGTATGCATGCGTGCCCAAAACCACAGGAGGAAAACAGAGGAGGAGGGATTGCAACATGGCCATACCCCATGAGGTGATGACTTCTCACTTTCCCTCTCACTGTCTCTCTCTGTCTCTCTCCAGCAAGCACACATGCCTTATGGCAAAAAACTAAAAAAAAAAAAAAAAAAAAAAAAAAGTTGCTACAGGGAACATGCACTCATAGGAGAGAGGGCGTGAGAAAGCACATGCAGGGGCAGGGAGCTGGCTCCTCCATTTATATTTAGGCAATTATTCTTGACAGGAGGTGAGAAAACTGACATTGCATGGGAAAGCTCCAAGTATCTCAACTGTTAAGCAAGCATGGGCTCCAAATCATAGTTTGTAACTTTATTGCAATTTTCCAAATATTATATAGTGGGACCAGCAGTTGGTGTAATGGCTATGTCGCTGGACTGTCATGTAGTCGACGGCTGTTTGAGTCCCGGACCCAGTGGCTTAAAATTCACGCCGGGCGCGTGTGCGTGCGTGCCCAAGATCCCGAGAGGAGAATGGAGGAGAAGGGATTGCGGCGTGGCCATCCCGCCTGGGGGGTGATTTCTCGCTTTCTGTCTTTCTGTCTTTCTGGTAAGCACATGTGCCCTATAGCAAAAACCTCTCCAAGAAAAAAAAAAAAAAGAGAGAGAGAATATTATATAGCGTCTATGGTGCAGGAAAATTTTGAGATCCTCCTATCCAGCTAAAGAAACAAGAAACACCGTTGAGATGATTATACTTTCATGGATTAGGTAGTTCAGAGCCCTTATGCACAGCATTATGCTTATGTTTGTTTTAATGAGACTGGTGCAAAAACTCATTTTTTTTTTTTTTTTTGAGAGGTTTTTGCTACAGGGCGTGTGTGCTCGCCAGACAGACTTAGAAAGACAGAGAGATAGAAAGGGAGAAATCACCCGCTAGGGGGGATGGCCATGCTGCAATCCCTTCTCCTCCATTCTCCTCTCAGGATCTTGGGAACTCACACACACACGCCCAGCGTGAGGTTAAGCCGCCAGGTCTGGGACTCGAACCGCGGTTGACTACATGGGAGTCCAGCAACATAGCCATTATGCTAACTGCTGGTCCCAAAGCTCATGTTTTTTTGAGAGCTCAAGTTTTTCAGTTTCAGGGCAACCCAGTTATCTTTAATACCGAAGGGTGAGAGCCCAGGGTTAGGACTGTTTCTTGGTGACCACAAATGTATGCGGAGGGAACCTGGAAGTGTTGGCTGCCTTGAAGGCCTTGAAGGCCTCTGCCTGTGCACCACAGCATGGCCATACTCCTTCTCCGTGGTCAGGGAAGGGCACTCAACCACTTGTGGTCCTTCACTTCAATCTCCAGGCGATAGCTCATACTCTGCTTCACATACAAAAACACAGACCGAGGCTGTGGGTCCTTCCTGATCCATTTCCTGCCAGGAATGTGATTGCAGAGGAGGAGCCCGGTCAGGAACATGATGCCAACATTGTTCCTCAAAAGCCAGCGTCTATGCGGCAGGCCTCTGGCACGATGGTGGAAGTGCAACCGCCTCCCAGACTGTCTCTTCCTGGTCATTACTCCCCAAACCACACAGTAGAACAACTACTTACATAGCATTTGCATTTTATTAGGTATTATTTAAAACTCGAGAGATAATTTAAAGTATATAGGTCAATGCATCATGCATGCATATGCAAATACTATATCATTTATATAAGAGATTTGATTATCCAAGGATTCCCCCATGGGCGATGGTCATGCCACAAACCCTTCTCCATTTCTTCTTTCATAATTTTGGGCACATACACACATGTACCTGGCATGTTTTTTTTTTTTTTTTTTTTTTTTTTTTGGAGAGGTTTTTGCTATAGGGCGCGTGCGCTCGCCAGACAGACAGAGAGAGACAGAGAGATAGAAAGCAGGAAATCACCCCCCAGGGGGGATGGCCACGCCGCAATCCCTTCTCCTCCATTCTCCTCTCGGGATCTTGGGCACGCACGCACACGCGCCCGGCGTGAGTTTAAGCCACCGGGTCCGGGACTCGAACCACGGTCGACTACGTGGGAGTCCAGCGACATAGCCATTACGCTAACTGCTGGTCCCACCTGGCATGTTCTTCAAGCTACTGGGTCTGGGATTCAAATCGTGCAGTCAGCCATGTGGAATCTAGACTTATTAACCACATCACCAACTGGTCCACATAGCTTTTTCATAGTACACATTTTCCATGAACTTTTTAAAAACCTTCTCATATTTTGGATATTGATCCCTGCCAGATAAGATCAGATGTCACAAATACTTCCTCTCAATCCATAGGCTGTCTTTGTATTTTGTTGACTGTTTGCTGTACAGGAGCTTTTTAATTGGACGTAGTCCCACTTGTTTATTTTTGCTTTTGTTGCCCGTGTTTTGGGTGAACTTTTGGAAGAATTGTTGCCAAGACTAGCATTTTGTAACTTTCCCCTATGTTTTCTTCTAGGAATTTAACAGTTTTATATATTTGGGTCTTTAATCCAATTTGAGTTGATTCTTTGTATGTGGTATAAGACAAAGGTCCAATTTCATTCTTTTTTCATGTGGATATCCAGTTTTCCCAATTCCATTTATTGAAAAGATGATCTTTTCCCCATGGTATCTTCTTCTTCTTTTTTATTTTTTTTGAGAGGTTTTTTCGCTATAGGGCACGTGCGCTCGCCAGACAGACAGAGAGAGACATAGAGACAGAAAGTGAGAAATCACCCCCCAGGGGGGATGGTCACGCCGCAATCCCTTCTCCTCCATTCTCCTCTCGGGATCTTGGGCACACACGCACATGTGCCCGGCGTGAGTTTTAAGCCACCGGGTCCAGGACGCGAACCGTGGTCGACTACGTGGGAGTCCAGCGACATAGCCATTATGCTAACTGCTGGTTCCCCCATGGTATCTTCTTGAGAGGAATCATGTATTGACGTGCTGAAATGCGGGGCTAAACAGGAGTGCAGGGGCTCTAAAGAGGACACTGACCAAGCGTCCGAAAGGGAGTCTTCTTTCATAGATCACACTTGGGCTCTGCTTTGGCCCAGAGGGTACCTGTTACTTCCAACTCCTGACCAGAGATAATCACACAGCTCAAGCTACTGCAATGCCAGTCCTGGTGCCACAAAAGAAGGAAGCAAACAGGACAGGGTGAATTCATAGCATTGACTCTGCCTTGTACGGAGAAGGAGGAAAGCTAAAGTGGTAGAGACTGGACCTCAGGGCCGCTGAAATGAGGAGCTGAAATGAGGGGCTAAAAGCCAATGTTTGGGCAGAAATAAGGCTAGCCAGGGGACCAGCAGTTAGTGTAATGGCTATGTCGCTGGATTCCCACGTAGTCGCCTGCGGTTGGAGTCCCAGACCCGGTGGCTTAAACTCATGCCAGGCGCGTGTGCGTGCGTGCCCAAGATCCCAAGAGGAGAATGGAGAAGGGATTGTGGCGTGGCCATCCCCCCTGGGGGGTGATTTCTCACTTTCTGTCTCTCTGTCTCTCTCTATCTCTCTTCTTTCTGGCAAGCGCATGCGCCCTATAGTAAAAAAGCCTCTCTGGAAAAAAAAAAAAAAGAAAGAAGGCTAGCCAGTGTGGGTGGAGAAATGTAGTTACAGTAAGGTGGCTTGGAGCCTTGCCTCTTCAGCCTCAAGATTATCCCACATATCAAGCCAGCCAGGTGGCACAGTGGTTAAGGTTGCTGGACTCTACTTGTCCACAAGTCCCAGGCCTAGCAGTTTGAACAATCATTGGGCACATGTGCATGCATGTCCACAATTCTGAGAGAAGAAGGGAGAAGAGATTGTGACAAAGCCATACGCGTGGGGGACGATTTCTCTCTCTCTCGGTGAGCACATGCACCCTACAGCAAAAACAAAACAAACGAACAAAAAGTGAATGAACAAGCCCCCCTCCCATTTTGGTGAAGGGAACTGTATCTTACATAGCTAACCTTGTGGTTCAAGTCCCAGGCCCAGTGACTTGAAAAACATGCTGGGTGCTTGTATGTGTGTGCCCAAAATCCTGACAGAAGGGAGAGATGGAGGATATATAGGTATAGCCATTCCCCATGAGGGGTGATTTCTCCCTTCCCCTCTCTGTCTCTCTGTCAATCTCTGGTGAATGTATGTGCCCTCTGGCAAAGAAACACAAAAAAGAAAGTGGATGAATAAAGGAATGTTTTTGGAGAGACACATGAAGAAACTTATAACTTCCCTTTATTTATTTTAAGAATTATTTACTGCATTTTATTTATTCATTCTTTTTTTTTTTTTTTTTTTTTTTTTTTTTTTTTTTTTTTTTTTTTTGACCAGAGAGAGACAGAGTGTGATAGGAGACAGAGAGAGAGGGAAAGTGAGAAGGCAAGCCACCAGGTCTAGGACTTGAACTGTGGTCGGCCATGTGGGAATGTCTAGCATCTTAACCATCACGCCACCTGCTGGCCCATTGTTTTTTTGTTTTTAGACGTCATGCCATACTTTTTTTTAACTCTTGCAGAAAAGAAAGCTATGTCCTTGTCACCAGAAAGAGAGAGTTGCCCTCAATTCTGTCATGTTTCCAACAGAGACTCGACCAGACATTCCCACAAGCTTGCTGGGAGGTTAGGGATCATGGACTCCATTTTCACAACCACTTTCTGGTGCGATGGTGACACCAGACAGGTTCTTATACATAGCCTTACAGAGGTGAAGGTCAAGACAGAGCTCGGAACACTACCACAATTAGCTCTCAGTCCTGTACACCCAAGCTTCTCTTGCTTATAAGAATAATAATAAAAGATTTTGTGGTATGAGTTGTTTCCCACATGCAATCTCCTTTTGTCCTTTAACAATAGAACCCTGAAGTTTTAGCTGGTGGGCACATGCATGCGCAGAGGAAAACTGTATTTCCCCATTTCTCTTGCAGCTAACTATGACCATGTGACTTGGTTTTGTCCAAGGGGATGTAAGTGAAAATAATTCATGCTGCTTCTTGTCATGCCCTCAAGACAGAGAAAGGTGAGTACTCTCTGTCCCTCATCTCCCTTTCGTCTAAGTGGAATGTGGACCCAGCTTGTATGGTAATGAGCCATCTTCAACCACATGGAGGAAGAACATACCCTAGGCCAGAACCTTAGGACAGCCTCTCCAGGGGTCCCAAAGCCCCTCTAGTTTTACCCCAAGGTATCACACAGACACATTAACTGTGAGGAAATAGTCTGAGAAGTGTGCCATTAGATGATTTGTCATATGAACATCACAGAGTATTCTGACACCAACCTCAGTTGGCTATACCAACCTAGATGACATAGCCTAATGCTGAAGATTTGCTTTGGCAAGTATTCCTCCACAACCAGCTTCTCTAGGGCCTCCAAAGCCTCCTCAGCTGCCTTCACGTCAGCACTGCAGACACACTGCTCACTTCCATACTACATAACGAATATCGATTCACCTACCCAGAGCTAGCATTATAGTCAGGTCTGGCCGCTTTCCTTTCTTTCTTTTTTTTTTTTTTTTTGGAGAGGTTTTTGCTATAGGGCGTGTGCGCTCGCCAGACAGACAGAGAGAGACAGAGAGATAGAAAGCAGGAAATCACCCCCCAGGGGGGATGGCCACGCCGCAATCCCTTCTCCTCCATTCTCCTCTCGGGATCTTGGGCACGCACGCACACGCGCCCGGCGTGAGTTTAAGCCGCCGGGTCCGGGACTCGAACCGCGGTCGACTACGTGGGAGTCCAGCGACATAGCCATTACGCTAACTGCTGGTCCCCTTTCTTTTTTTTTTTAAGAGAGATTTTTGCTATAGGGTGTGTGTGCTCGCCATCCAGAGACAGAGAGACAGAAAGTGAGAAATCACCCCCTGGGAGGATGGCCACACCGCAATTCCATCTCCTCCATTCATCTCTCAGGATTTGGGGCACGCGTGCACACACACCTGGAGTGAGTTTTAAGCTGCTGGCTCGGGAACTCAAACTGTGGTCAACTATGTGGGAGCCCAGGGACATACCATTACACCATCTGCTGGTCCCATGTTTGTCCCTTTCTTTAGCAGCTTCAGGTTAGGTATCTGAGCTTTTATGATGTGAGAAAAGGGTCAGGCAGCTACTTCAAATCCAGCTCTCTGCTAATATATCCCTGTTCAGATCGGCCTCTTTCAATATCACATACAAACTATTTGCTTTGGCCCTGCTTATCATGGTGTTGAGAGGCGTACACTTCTGCATCTGGTCTTCAATCCAGGTCATTAGAAATTTCTCCATAGTTGAAATCTTCTCAAATTTCAGTTCGTCTCATTACCTTCGATGAAGCACATCCTTTAACGACTTCCTTCACGTTGTTTTCGTTCTCCAGGATCGTGGTTATGGTGGAATGGACCACACCTGACTGGGTCCATTAATATCAATAATCACCATGGATTTCCGCCTTCACAGCCCAGTCCTTCACCCACTTTTTTTTTTTTTTAAGGTTTTTGCCATAGGACATATGCTCTTGCTGGAAAGAGAAAGAGGGAGAGTGGGAAATTGCCCCTCCCCTCCCCAGGGGGATGGCCAAGCCATAGTCTCTTCTCCTCCTGAAGCAGGCATGACCCCATCTTGGGGGAGCGCCTCCGAGAGAAGTGGGGAATGAAACAAGTGTGACTCCGTTTTGAAAGGGTGATTTCATTTTAGAAACTGTGCCTCCTTCTCGCCCTCCCCACAAGTGCAGATAAGATCCAGAGAAGCCCCAGTCCCAGGTGCCTCAAGAACCTTGACCGGAACCAGGGAAGCCAGGAAAATTCCATTGTAATCAGAACTTACCCTCGAGACTAATTAACCTGCTTGCTTTGCTTCTGTAACTGGCTTTTTTGCTTTGAAGATAGAAAACCCTCCCCCCATCTCTCCTGAAGCCCCTTCACTTTGTTCCTTTGCCCTTGTAAAACACCTGTGCATTTTTGGCCTATATAAGCTTCTTTGTCCTTCCACTCAGGGCTGCGGGGTTTTGAGTCCCCCCCCCCCCCATGCCGCCAGCTTAACCAATAAACTCCAATAATAATAAAATTTGGCTACGTCTGGATGTCCTCTTATTTCTCGCTGAGTAGACTCTAACACTCCATTCTCCTCATGGGATTCTGGGCACGTGCACACACATCCAGCATGATTTTTCAAACTGCCTGGTTCGGCAGGGACTCAAACCATGGTGGGCCATGTGGGAATCCAGGACCTTAACCATCACACCATCTGCGGGCTCCTTAAACACTTTCTTTTTAAAAATGATGTATTTATTTTATTTATATTATTATTTTAAGTTTGCTAAAGGGCATGTGCACTCACCAGGGAGAGATGGGGGGTGAAGGTGGAGTGAGAAAGCAAGCCACCGGGTCAGGACCCAAAACGTGGTCAGCCATGTGGGAACCGAGCTCCCCAACTAGCACGCCACCTGCTGGCCCCTTAATCACTTTCAATTTCACTTCCAGGTCAGTCACCTGATGTGGCCTCTTACTGGCAACATTACAATGGATTCTGGGGCCAGCAGGTGGTATGGCGGTTAAAGTGTTAGGTTACCACCTAGTTGACCATAGTTTGAGTCCCAGACCTGGCGGCTTGCTTTCTCATTTTCCCTTTCTCTCTCTGTCTCTCTGGTCAAGTTAAAAAAAAAATTTTTTTAATGGATTTTGTATAGTTAAGGGCCAAGATACACAAAGCACCATGAGGCTGGAATCAGACAGTGGCACCGCAGTAACACAGCTGGGCGCATGTCGGAAAGACCTGGGTTCACATCCTGGAACCCCCTGAGAATCCTAGGTGTTTACCTGAGTGCCATGACCTAAGCCAGCCGAGACGGGGTGGACTGTAGCTTGATGACCCTGAGGAGGGGGGGCTGTCTCTGTTTCTCTCATGCTAGAAAGAAATAAATATTTTTAAAATTTAAAACAACACCATGAGATTATATGAAACCCAGAAGAAAACGAGGCAATCAAGAGGAATACAAGTGAGTCAGACCTGTAGCCTAGTGGGTAAGGAAAGCCAGATCCCACATGGTCAACCATAGTTCGATCCCAGCCCCAGAGGTTTGCAAATATGCTAGTCATGTGTGTGTGTGTGTGTGTGTGTGTGTGTGTGTGTGCACCCAACATCCTGACAGGAAGGAGAAGTGGAGGAGAAAGGACTGTGGTGTGATTACGCCCCATTTGGGGAGAGGGGCGCTTTCTCCCTCTCTCTCTTCCTGTCTCTCTTTCTCTCTCTAGCAAGTGCACATGCTCTCTGAAAATTTAAAAAATTATAAAAGAAATAACAAAGAGCCTCTACATAGTAAAAGAAAAAAACAATTAAAAAGAGGCATGCCGGGGCCATAGTATGGTGCTTAGGGCAGTGCGTGGGGAGCGAGATACCACGTGGCCAGCCACAGTTTGCATTCCAGCCCTGGTGCTTGGAAACAGACAGGATGTTGGTGCACATGTGCCCAAATCCTGACAGGATGGAGAAATGGAGGAAAAAAGGACGGCAGCCTGATCACTCCCCATTGGGGTGCACACTCTCTCTCTCTGACAATTAAGGAAAAAAAGTAGCACAAACTATATGAGGCTTCTGCTGGCTTCAAGGGCACATGTCTTACAACTTTTCAAAATTTAAGTGGAAGGAGTGAGTGGAAGGGAGCAGACCAGCAGATGGCTGAGCAAGATGGGAGGGGTGGGAGCAAGGATGGCCTCACCCAGCAGACGGCTGCGGAGAGAGAAATCACCCACTGACCCTGCTTAAGCCATCACTGAGGCAGAGGGGGGGATGTTTCTGTGATGGGGCCTGAGTGGGGTGGTCTCCCAAGGCAGGCTGAGCTTGGAGTGAGGCACGGTCTCAGGGAACCAGTGTGACCCAGGAGTGTGGGTCCAGACATGAGAGCTGAGGCCCAGTGCCTTTGTGGCCAAGAGCCCAGGAAGGTCAGAGGCCAAACTACATCCGTGCCCTCCCCGCAGGGGAATACCCGGCCAAACCTGACCAGCCCTCTCAGAATCTTCCCATCCTGCACACAGCCCAGGCTTGGCCAATCAGCAAATTCCACCACAATAATTGGTTCAGGTGGACTAAGCCAGTCCAATTAGAATCAGGCTTTGCATGGTTGCTAAGAACTGTGAAACAAAGATGGCTTCCTTCTCTGGAAGGGCAGTCATGGACTTCTGAGGTGGATTTGTGGTTAAGAGCCTGGACTCTAGGGACCAGCAGTTAGCGTAATGGCTATGTCGCTGGACTCCCATGTAGTCGACCGTGGTTCACATCCCGGACCCGGTGGCTTAAACTCACGCCGGGCGCGTGTGCGTGCGTGCCCAAGATCCCGAGAGGAGAATGGAGGAGACGGGATTGCGGTGTGACCATCCCCCCGGGGGGTGATTTCTCGCTTTCTGTCTCTCTGTCTCTCTCTGTCTTTCTGGCGAGCACACGTGCCCTATAGCAAAAACTTCTCAAAAAAAAAAAAAAAGAGCCTGGACTCTAGAGGAAGTTCTACCTGTTCAAGTCCCAGCTCTACCCCTTAGTCTGGGATCCTCAAGATTCTTTTTGTAAAGTAGGGGTAACTGGCCAACCACCTTCAGTAGGGCAGCGATGCACAGTGCTAGAGTACACGGGAGGCCAGGGTCTGGATCCCAGGTCGGCCTGAACACACCGGCTGTACCTGAACATGCCTGTGATCCTTGCTGGCTGGGACGCTGGGGGAAGAGGGCGTCTCTCTCTTTCTCTGTCTCCTCTCCTCTCGCCCAAAAAAATAATAAAATAAAAAATTTAAAAATAGAGATAGTTGTGCCAGCAGATGGCATGGTGGTCCACCATGTGGCTGGATTTCACCTATCCTACTCTATGGTGTAAGCCCTGGACCCAGCAGCTTGAAAATCACACTGGGCCCGTGCGCATGCATACCCAAAATCCCAAGAGAATGGAGAAGGGATTGTAGTGTGACCATCCCCCCTGGGGATGATTTCTCACTTTCTCTCTGTCTCTCTGACTCTGTCTCTCTCTTTAGTTTTTGCACCCTACAGCAAAAACTAAAAATAAATAAAACAGGGATAATTTATAGTACCTGCTATAACCTTGCTGTGATAATGAGTCAGTGTCTGGAACATAGTTAAGTGCTCGACCTTTTTTTTTTTAAGAATTATTTAACTTTATTTTATTTATTTTTATTCATGTATTTTAATTTGACCAGAGAGGGATGGAGAAAGAGACAGAGAGAGGGGGGGAGTGAGAAAGCAAGCCACCAGGTCTGGGAACGAACCTTGGCAGCCACGTGGGAGTCCAGTACCCTTAACCACCACGCCACCTGCGGTCCCAGTGCTGAGTAACTCTTAGTAGTTACTGTCAGATGACACCTGGAACTTCTGCAGCTCTGGCCTATGGGGAAGGAATTCTGCCTGCGGGCCATGCAGCAGCAGCTGGATTCAGCCAGACCTGAGGCCTGCCCCTGTCCGTGAACTTCCCTTTCTGACCACCAGTAAACCCCCTCATCATCTCCAACAGCCTGAGACGTGACCTGGGGCAAACACTGCAGCTCCTCTGGCTTCAGTTTCTTCAGCTCACGATGAACTGGCAGCACCTGAGAGTAGAGATGCCCGCCCCCCAGGCACACCTGTTTTTGCATTTACACTTCTCTGCACGTCCTCACCACCCCCTCCCAGACTCCGCTCTTTGGCTCCCACACAAACCTCCAGATACCGCACTCAGTCCCTCCCACCACAGCCCATCCCTGGCCCCCAACATACACTGCAGGCACATTCCTGAGCCGTGCTCCCCCCACACAGGCCTCCCTCCTAGGAGTGGCCCTTCCTGGACCCACCCTTCCCCCCAAGGCCTTTCCTGTTCCACCCTGAGGCCCTTCTGGCTCAGACAGGGCAACCCCTCGAGAGCCCTTCAGGTCCCCAGTCCCCACAGCTCCCAGCCCCCAGACTGGAACAATCCCAGCAGGGCCCCTCTCCCAGAAAGAGCAGACGGAGGCCAGAGCCAGGAAGTGACTTTAATATCTCCGGAGATGGGTTTGGAGCAAGCTGGGGGTGCCCAGGCCTGTGGCCCGGGTCCGGGCAGACTGAGGCCTCCTCTAAATCATGTGGCACCGGCGGGGACACATCGGGTCCTTGGACGTGCAAGTCAGGCCTATTCGGCAGGGGCAGATGATGTTGGTGGCTCCCTTGGTCTGCAGGGAGTGGGCGTGAGAGCAGGGTCACCAGGATGCAGGGGGGAGGGAGCGCACACTCCCCGGAGAGCAGGAGCAGGAGCAAGAGGACAGCCTGGAGGGAGGCAGCCCTGGGCCTGCAGCGAGACAGCTTTGCTGTGTAACCTCAGGCAAGACAGCGAGTCTGGCTCGGTTTCCTCAGCCGCCAGGGGAGGGTGGTCACAGCACGCCCCCTCTGGGGTTGTGAGGGTTAAATGAGACAAAGCAGAGCAAATGCTCAGAATGGAAAGACCTGCTAACCACTTCAGCTGTGGGCTCCCACGGCCACGGAGGGCCCAGCTGGCTCCCCAGGGGGCACTGGCAGCTTCCCAAGCGAGAACACGGAGGCCAGGCCCATCCTTCCTTTAAGGTCTGGGCCCAGGGCCAGCAGAGCAGGCGCAAGGCGTCCAGCCCGGGGCAGTCTGCTCCCTGCCGGTACCGGGGTACCGGGTCATGACAAGCACGCCTGACTAAGCATCGGCCTTCCCAACAACCTGCGGGGTGCGTTCTCCAGCCCCATACTGCAGATGAGAAAACGACAGAGCGGGGGTGACCGGTCTGAGGTCACAAAGACAGGGGACGGAGAAGCCAGGGTTTAAACTCACGTTCAGCCGCACGCTGGAAATGAGCTCATAGCAGCAGGGAGAGGGGAATTGGAGGGGAGGTCTCAATGGCGTTGGGTTAGAGGCCTTTACTCATCCAGCAGCCATCTGGGGAGTACCCACTGTGTAGAGGCACTAAGCGGGGGTAGGAGCTGCCCAGACAGGCGTGGCGCGGCCTTTGCCCCGGGAGAGCTCCAGCCGCTAGAGGAGGCGGACAGAAGGCCTGGCAGACCAGGGAGCCGCCGTCACTGTCACTGCCCACGGTGTGAGCCAGAGCCGGGAGCTGTCTCGGAGGAGCGGGGCTGTACTGCAGGGTGAGTAGGAGTTCCCCAGGTGGGGACAGGAAGGACATCCCAGGCACAAAGCAGGGGAGGCAGCGGGGGTTGGTCAGCCTCTCCCCACCCCTGCCCTACTTGCCAGGAGCTGCCACCCCAGAGCCTCACCTGGGGCAAGCAGGCCATGGTTAGCCTGCCCTTGGGGGCACAGAAGGCTCCCCCCACGTCCAAGTCCATGAGGCAGCAGTCACTGCGGCACTCAGAGTGGTGGAAGCACCTGTCCCTGTCATTCTGTGGGGACAGGCAGGCTGTCTGCCAGGCTGGTGACACCCACTGAGGCACCAGCTCTTTGGCTGTGTGAGAGGGTTCTGGAGGGTTCTAGGCATTGCCAAAAAAACCCCTTCAGGTGTCCAAGAGGCATGGCCCTGAGACTGTCACCCCGGGGCTCCAACCCCACCCCCCTGTGGGCACTTCCCCAGCAGGAGGTAGGGTGTTAGGGAGAGGAGGAGGAGGTAGACCCTTCCCTCTGCCCTCCTTGCCTGGGCCTGAATGGCGTCATGTGCCACTCTAGTAGGGGTGGTAAATACTGCGAGATGACCTTTTAGTAATGGGGTGGGCAGAAAGGGGAAGGGCAAGGGGGGGGAGGGAAGAAAGTCCTTGTGTCTGGTCACTAGGCAGTGGGGGAGGGGGGAGGGGGAGGAACCAAAGTTAAGTAGGAAGGGCTTGGCTGGGGGGTGCTAGTGGGAGGGAAGCCCCTCAGGACTGAGACAGCTGGGAGGGGGCGCTGGGTGTATGAGGGGTGCGTGTGTGTGTGTGTGTGGGGGGGGGTGGGGGTCATCAGGCCAATTTTCTCACCTCCAAGGTGGCCAGGCAATTGTAAAGTTGGGCTTGGAAATCTGTTTAGGGACGCCCTGCCCCAAGTTTCAGGTCTGCACAGGAATCCCCAGCTGGGGGTGATTCGCCTCTGCCTCTCCCGCCTCTGCCTCTCCCGCTATGCTTCCCTGTCTGCAGTGCCTCCTGCTCACCCCCCACCCTCTGTCCCAGCAGAGGAATTTTCGGAGCCCCTTTGGCTCACCTTTTTGTGCAGCGAGTATGCGCCCCAGCAGTGTAAGAGCACCCCCACCAGGAGCACGAAGGTGGTGGCCATGGGTGGGTGGCAGAGGTCCCTGGGGCCCCGGCTGGGGCACCCAAGATAAAGTCCCCTCTCTGCCACGTGACCTGCCGCCCTCACAGGGGTGGAAGTGGAGGAGGTTAACAGTCACTGGCTGCCTTGCCCGAGGCGACCAGGGCCTCAGGCACAGCCCTCCTCTGAGCTGCCTGTACCCGCTGTCTGGGCAGCTGGAGGCACTGGAGTGAGGGCAGGTGGTCTGAAGCCTGGGACGGGGAGATGTGGTCTGCGTGGGACCCTCGGGGCCTCTGTGTATAACAAGGAAATAACAACTTTAAACTCTAACGTAAAGCTTTATTATTTATTTATTTGAGAGATTTTTGCTGTAGGGCGCATATGCTCTCCAGAGAGACAGAGACAGAGAGACAGAAAGTGAGAAATCCCCCCCCAGGGGGGATGGCCACGCCGCAATCCCTTCTCCTCCATTCTCCTCTCGGGACCTTGGGCACGCAGGCACACGCGCCCGGTATGAATTTCCAGCCTTGGGGTCCGGGACTGAAAACATAGTTGACCATGTGAGAGTCCAGTGTCTTAACCACTGCACCGCCTGCTGGTCCTATGAAACTTTATTTCATTTTTATTAGTTTTTGCTATATGGAGCATGTGCCTGTGAGAACTCACCCCTGGCGATGACTACGCTGCGATCCCCTCTCCCCACCCTCAGGACTCGGGGACAAACGCACACATGCCTGCTGGGACACGAACTGAGCAGTCAGCTGTGTGGAATCCAGCACCTCAATCTCTACACTTCCTGCTGGCCTGATAAAACCTTATTTTTAAATATGGCGCAAAATCTATATGCTGAAATAAAACATCAAGTCATCGGAAAAGTCACGATGCGGTTTTCTATGCGAAAATGTGCCGTGACTTTTCCGACCGCCCAGTAGCTTCCTTCTTCTTTTTTTTTTGAGAGGTTTTTGCTATAGGGCGCGTGCACTCACCAGACAGACAGAGAGAGACAGAAAGCGAGAAATCACCCCCAGGGGGGGATGGTCACGCTGCAATCCCTTCTTCTCCATTCTCCTCTCGGGATCTTGAGCATGCATGCATATGTGCCTGGCGTGAGTTTAAGCCACCGGGTCCAGGACGCGAACAGCGGTCGACTACATGGGAGCCCAGCGACATAGCCATTATGCTAACTGCTGGTCCCAATAGCTTCCTTCTTGATATTCTGATTCTCTCTGCCTTGCTGCACCAAATCCCTGAGTCCTATTTTTTGTGGGGGGTGGGCTAGGGTGGGTAGTGGTGGTGGTGGGGTTTGCTATAGGGTGCATGCAGTAGCTGGAGAGAGATGGAGAAAGATAGAGGGAGGGAAAGCGAGAAATCGCCCCTAAGTGGGGATGGCCACGCCACAATCCCTTCTCCTCCTGGGATTTTGGGCACACGTGGACACGTGCCCGGCATGATTTTTAAGCCTCCAAGTCTGGTACTAGAACTCCAGTTGGCTGTGTGAGAGTCCAGCACCTGAAACACCACGCCACTGCTGCCTCCCCGTCACACCCACCCCAGTTCTCGTCAGGGTAACCTAACCCCATCCTCTGGAGTGCCTCAGACCCTTTCCAGGGTCCAATCTCGTCCGTAAGAATTAGGAGGCAGGACCCGTGGCCTCTCAGACCTAGACCTCTTCCAGGCCTGACGGTTCCGTTCATTGTCTAAGACTGTGCCCGTGTGGAGGCAGGGTGTGGGCGCACGCTGAGGGGCAGGCAGGACATCTCCGAACAGGGAGGAGGGTTAGGGGCGCGTACAAGCACCCAGTGGACTGGCCCAGGCAGCCCGTCCTCAGAGTTCCCTCTGGGTGGAACCTCCCCCTCACTGCTCCTGCTTCCACTGTAGTCTGAGGGCCCCGCCAGTGGCATGCTGGGTAGGGCGGCTGGATTCCACATGGCCGCCTTGGCAGTGAGAGTCCCCAGCTGGGACCTGAGAACTGTGCTGGGCATGTGTGCATGCGTGTCCAAAATCTCTAGAGGAGAATGGAGAAGGGATGGCTGCATTGCCATCCTCGGGGGGGGGGGGGGTGTTTTCTCACTTCTCTCTCTCTGTCTAGCTCTCTCTGGTGAGCGCATGCGCCTTATAGCAAATTGGAAAAGAATGGGCCCAGCACAGCGACCTCGGGTGGGAGGGTGCAGCTCTGCAATGGTGGGGAGCCATGTGGAAGATCAGGGCCCCGAGTCTGAGCAGACCCGGGTACACTGGATGCCAGCTGATGATCCCAACTGGCTGGAAGCCTTAGTGTGTGGGGGGGAGGATCATCGAATGAGACTCTGTCAAAGGTGTCTTTCTCTCTCTGTCCCTCTCAAGAAATAAACTAAAAAATTGAAAACCTCTCTCTATATATTTCATTTTATTTATAAATATCATTCTTCTTATTATTTTTTTAATTTGCTACAGAGCACACGCTCTCACAAGAGAAAGAGAGACAGAGAGAGTGAGGGAAAGTGAGAAAACAAGCTGCCGGGTCCGGGACTCGAACTACAGTCATCCATGTAGGAGTTCAGGGCCCTAACCGCCATGCCACCTGCTAGCCCCTATATGTATATTTGTTTGTTTGTTTTAATTTGCTTATGATCTGGGGAACCCATTGTTGATGGGCTAATTCTCTGAGAATGGCAGTCCCCACTATACTCGAGGGCCTCATTTCCAGGGTCTTATAGCTCTCCTGGGGGCCAGAGCACTCCTGACGTATCAGTGGCTCGGCACAATAATGCTGCGTTTGGGGCAGGAGACCCTTCTTCCATCTGCAGCTCCCTATCTGGAGTGGCTCCTAGGGACAATATGGAAGATGGGACAGACAGATGAAGGAAGCACATAGACACCCCCAACGGCCCCAGCCAGGTGTGACCGTGCCTTTCCCACTCACTGACTGGGACTAGTCACATGACCCAACCCTCTGCAAGGGAGGCTGGGAAATTCAAAGAAGTCTTGGAATATCTAGTGTGTACTAGTGTTTCTGCTGCATAACACGCCCTGTAGCAAAAACCTCTCCAAAATAATAAATAAAGGTTCTGAACTAGTCTTTTCTGAGGAACACTGCTAGGTGACTCCCACTCCCAAGGCAGCCATGTGGAATCCAGCCGCCCTACCCACCACGCCACTGGCAGGGCCCTTAGACTACAGTGGAAGCAGGAGAAGTGAGGTGGAGGTTCCACCCAGAGGGAAATCTGAGGACGGGCTGCCTGGGCCAGTCCACTGGGAGCTTGTACGCGCCCCTAACCCTCCTTCCTGTTCAGAGATCTCCTGCCTGCCCCTCAGCGTGCGCCCACACCTTGCCTTCACACGGGCACAGTCTTAGACAATGAACGGAACCGTCAGGCCCTGGGCCAGTGAGAGGGAAAGTGAGAAATCAGCCCCTGAGGAGATGGCCATGCCTCAATCTCTTCTCCATTCTCCTCCTGGGATTGTGGGTACACACAAACGAATGTCCAGAATGATTTTCAAGTCAGCAGGTCTAGAACTAGATTCATGGCCAGCCATGTGAGAGCCTAGCATCCTAACTACCATGCACCTGCTGGTCTCCTGATCCCCATTTTACTTTTTTAAGAGAGAGATTTTTACTATGGGGCCTGTGTGCTTGCCAGAGAGACAGAAAGCAAAAAATCAACCCCCAAGAGGGATGGCCACACTGCAATCCCTTCTCCTCCATTCCCCTCTCAGGCTGAGCCCCATTTGTCAATGAGGAATCTGTGATTCTTTTTTTTTTTTTTTTTTTTGAGAGGTTTTGGCTATAGGGCGCTTTCGCTCACCAGAAAGAGAAAGACAGAGACAGAAAGCAAGAAATCACCTCCCAGGGGGGATAGCCATGTTGCAATCCCTTCTCCTCCATTCTCCTCTCGGGATCTTGGGCACGAACGCACACACTTCCAGCGTAAGTTTAAGCCATCGGGTCCAGGACTCGAACCGTGGTTGACTACATAGGAGTCCAGTGGCATAGCCATTACACCAACTGCTGGTCCCAAGAACCTTTATTTTTTGATTGTCTCACATTGCAAGTGCTCTCCAGAGACAAGCAGAGTGGGGGAGAGAAAGCACCCTACGATGGGGCATGGCCACGCTGCGATCCCTTCTCCTCCATTTCTCCATCTTGTTGGTACCCTGGCACACTTGCACACCCCTGGCACACTTGCACACCTATGCTGAGCATTTCTCAAGCCATCGGAACCAGGACTTGAAGTGCGGTTAGCCCTGTGGTATCCAGCTCCCCCAAACACCAGGCCTCGGGGTTAGTACCAGATCTACTTTTTTTTTTAGGTTTTTGCCATAGGGTATGAGTGCTCACCAGAGAGAGATAAAGAGAGAATGGGAAGGTGAGAAATTACCCCCCATGGGGATTGCCCTGCCATAATCCCTTCTCCGTTTTCCTCTCTGGATTTTGGGCATGCATGCACAGGGACCTGGTGTGATTTTTGAGGTGCCAGGTCTGGGACTCAAGCCATGTGAGAATCCAGCACCTTAAACACCAGGCCACCTCTGTGCCCCCTTCCCCGGGCCCACATTTTAAGGTGAGGAAACTGAGACCCAGAGAGGGAAGTGGCAGAGGTAGGCCTAGACCCCAGTCTCCTGACTCCAAGTCCCATGCTCTTTCTCCTGTACCAGCGTCTCCGAAGTCTAGCCGGCATTGTCACAGGTGTACAGGAGGCCCCTGAAGTGTGTGTGCGTGTGCGTGTGCACGCATGTGTGCATGTGTGAGAGAGAGACTGCGGGTCTGTGAGCACAGGTCTGCTCTCTGGCCGCTGCCCACTACTGGTCACCCCAGACTTCTGCGAGGAGAATGGGGTCAGTTCAGGGTAGGGGATCGCCTCAAGAGGGAAAGTGAGAGATCACCCCTCGGGGTGCATGGTCATACTGCAATCCTTTCTCCTCCATTTCTTACCCCTTTGGGGATTTTGGGTACACACATGTACACACACCTGACAGCATATTTTTCCAAGCTATCGGGTTCAGGACTCAAGTCGGTCACGTGGAATCCAGAGACCTTAACCACTGTGTTATGGGCCAGCCCCAAAGTAAATGTATTTAAAGAACAATTTCTCTTTTTTTTGGAGAGGTTTTTGCTATAAGGCACATGCGCTCGCCAGAAAGACAGAGAGAGACAGAGAGACAGAAAGCGAGAAATCACCCCCAATCCCTTCTCCTCCATTCTCCTCTCAGGATCTTGGGCACACACGCACACACGCCCGGCGTGAGTTTAAGCTACCAGGTCCGGGACTCGAACTGCGGTTGACTACATGGGAATCCAGCAACATAGCCATTACACTAATTGCTGGTCCCAAGAGCAATTCTTTAATCTGGAATTTTCCATCTACCTTTTTAGTATTAAAATGTGCTTTTACGAAATAATTTCAAGAATAGAAGTAGTTTTGTTTCATTTTCCATGCTGTTATTTGACCAATATATTAAATACATGCATACAAATTCTGTCAGTCCCCCTGTTTCTTGGGAAGTCTTATCTGTCAGCAAAATCCAAAATAAAATTCTGGGGAAAACTGACCTAGCAGAAATTTCTCAGTACTCAATTCATTCCTGAGGGACTCTCACAAGTAATCTGGGGTGAACAATGAACAATTTGGTGTCCTGAGAGTCTGAAATGTGGACAGGGACTGACCAGCAAAGCCGTCCTAGAGAAGAAGACCCGTGGTGGGAAATGTCTGAAGGTGAGAGGGGGAGATGCCGTGGTCCTAGGTGGGATGTCAGGACAGTCCTGGACCCTGTTGGAGGGCCTGGGCTCCTTTTTTGTGTCCTGAAGCACCCCACAGTTGAACAAGCAAAGACGAAGAGCTTCCAAGCAGGGGCATAGGGTGAGCCAAGGCTTGAAGTGAGTGAGCAGGGTGTGTGGGGAGGACAGTGAGGAGAGGCCATCTCCTACCTCCTGAGGGGACGTAACCAGAGCACTGAAAACTAAGATTCGTCGTCAATTGTGAAGTCCATCAATCACCACGCCACCTGCTGGCCACTCTTGTTGTAAATAATTCCATGAAAACTTCCCTGTTCAGATTACTGTGGTTTCTCTCTCTGGATCAGACCCAAACGGATAGGCTAGGTTTTGCCGTCATTGGTTGCCCAGCCACAGAGCCAGGGGGCTGCTCCCACCTCAGCTCCGCTGCCAGCTTTCCTTCATTCCCGTCAGCCGATTGCTTTTCTGAGCCTACCCCGGGCATGCGCTTTTTCCAGAGCTTTGGTAAGCGGTCACGTGTGCTCTGCTGTTTAAACAAACGAAAAGACAAGGTTTACAAGATCTAAGCTTTATTTTGCTAAGTGCCAAATGAGAGGTTCGGACGAAAAGTGCCATAGGAGGGACCAGCAGTTGGTGTAATGGCTGTGTCACTGGACTCCCAAGTAGTCGACCGCGGTTCGAGTCCGGACCCAGTGGCTTAAACTCATGCCAGGCTCGTGTGCGTGCGTGCCCAAGATCCCGAGAGGAGAATGGAGAAGGGATCGCTTTCTGTCTCTGTCTCTCCAGTGAGCACTCGTGCCCTATAGCAAAAATCTCTCAAAAGAAAGGAAAAGAAAATGAGAGAACCACACATGGTATGGTTAGGCAGCGTAGGCTGGTTTGCATTTGTTCGGCTGAAGTAGAGATATGGCATAGAGGCCGTGGCAGGCAAGAGGATCAGACTGCCAAGGGCCTTAAATGCAGAGCTAACTCGTCTGGGGTCCAGGGACCACGTATCAGAGTGAGAGTAACTTTCTACCTGTAAGATCATGTAACTTTGCCTTGAGGCTGAGAAAAATTACGCTAAGGTAGAGTTAGAGTCCCTGAAGTTTTTTGAGGATGCTGCAATGTGGGGATCTGTGATCAGCCGAGAATGTGTAGGGGGGAAGATGGAGACCAGAAGCAGGAAAAGTCCTGCTGTCGGGGCTAGGGCAGCAGCAGTGGACAGGAGAAGGGGGTAGATGTGAAATACACGGAAAGGCTGAGTGCTGGTGGGGAGAACGTGAAGGTGGCCCGGTGCCTCGCAGGCCATGTGGGTAGCTGGTCGAGGGGGGCAGGATGCTGTTGGCCTTTGCTGTTTCACTGACGTGGCTGCAGTGGATCCGTGTAGCAGGAAGGAGCCGTTTCAGGCCCGATCTTGGGAGAAAGACAGCATTTCACTCATTCAGCTCTGGTAGTGACCGTCCTCTCAGGGGTGACAAATCAAACTTGGGACACATCGATGATAATGTAGCCTCTGTAGGAACTGGCTCTCTCTGATCAGTCCATCTTCAACAACCACATTCCCCCCATCTCTCCACTCTCTCCCACCCAGGTCATGTGATGGGGGAGATTAGCAGGGACAGATTTCCTTAGGTAGTTCTGTCCTAAACTGGCCTCTCATGCCAGAAACATCTAGGTCCTTCTCAACTTCCAAGGTTCTGGTTGAAAATTTATGATCCATTCTCATGGGGCTCAGATCAAAGAATATGAAAGAATGGGACCAGCCAGTGGCATAGTGGTTAAGGCACTGGACTCCCACGTGGCCAACTGTGGTTCAAGTCCCAGACCCAGCGGGCTGAAACTCACACTGGGCATGTGTACACGCATACCCAAAGGAAGAAGGGATTGTGGCATGTCTTCCCCCCTGGGGAGTAATTTCTCACTTTCTGTGTCTCTCTCTGTCTCTTTGGGAAGCACACACACCTTATAGCAAAAATCTCTCTCTCTAAAAAAAAAAGAGAGAATATGTGTGAAAGAAAAAAGCCCAAGCATGGGAGATTCTAACCCTGTTCCTGCCTCTTAGCTGTCATGAGACGTTGAACAAGAGATTTCTCTTTGGGTTTGCTTTTCTTGTTCGTTTAACTTTCCAGAGGACATATGCACTCATGAAAGGGGGGGAGTATCCCCATGTGGTGTGGTCACACGCAACAATCCCTTCACCTCCACCTCTCTGTCCTTTGAGGATTTTTGAGCGTGCACACACATGCACATGCACATGGTGTGCTTTTCAAACCACTGGGTCCAGGACACAAGCTGGAAGGTCAGTCATGTGGGATCTGGCTGCTTCAGCCACCAAGCCATGGGCTGCTTTTGTTTTGCTTTTTTTTTTTTTTCCCTTTAGTAAAAAACCAAGGTTGGCCCTAGACTAGATCATTATTTTCAAATCTTGCTTCTAAGGAATACTGGGGTTCCAAAGCCAGACCAATATGTTCTGTTTCCTAAGCCAAGTTAATGAATAACTCCAGGGTTAAGATTTCCTCACATAACGTTTCCGTGAACCGTCAGCAGCCCCTGCTGCTCACGTGCCAGCAAGAACTCACAGATACACAATGAATGAGCAAGTGCGAATGAAGGGGGACTCCGAAACCGGGTGGCCGTATGTGGTTTGATCAGGTCGTTTCTGGAGACTTCACGTTACGGTTTTATATTACTCACACGGTGGCTCTGGTGTCCAGAGCCAAGTTCCAGAGGCTTTTCAGGAACTAGGTCTCCCCAATTCCTGTGACTTCAAGAGCCTGGAGAAGCACTCAACTCATTGGACTCAACGTTCTCCCAGGACCTTTCCTGCCCGGATCTTTTGGTCTCAGTGATGACCTCATCGCTCCTATGTGGATCCCCGTGCCTTCCAGTCACGGATTCCTGTGTCCCGTGGGATCCTCCCAACCGCCTCCTGAGACTAGAGTGCTGTTATATTCATTTCAAGGTGAGGAGACTGAGACGTAAGTAGGGTTAATGGCTCCACAAAGTCACACAGCTAGTGACAGAGCTGGGATTCAAACCAAGCGATCTGTTTCTGGAGCTCTCCCTCTTACTCAGCATGCCTCAAGTTCTAAGTCCTTACCTTTCTTTCTTTTTTTTTTTTTTTTTTGGAGAGGTTTTTGCTATAGGGTGCATCCAGAAAGACAGAGACAAACAGAAAGCAAGAAATCACCCCCAGGGGGGATGGCCACGCCACAGTCCCTTCTCCTCCATTCTCCTCTTGGGATCTTGGGCACGCACGCACACGCGCCCGGTGTGAGTTTAATCCACTGGGTCCGGGACTCGAACCACAGTCGACTACATGGGAGTAGAGCGACATAGCCATTACGCTAACTGCTGGTCCCCTCAAGTTCTCGGTCTTTACCACTGTCACCAAATATTTACAGTTGCTCCTTGGAAGAACTACGCAGGAAGGCTGATCTTCCTACCCCTTTTGGCCAATGAAATGTGAACAGAGGGGGTTAAGTGTCATTTCTGGTGCAACTTATTTTTTTTTTAATTGCCAGAAACAGATGGAGAGTCAGAAGAGAGGGAAAGCACCCCTGGTGAGGTGTAGCCACAGCACGGTGCTCTCTCCAGCCCTCTATCCTGTCGGGATTTGGAGCATGAAAGCATGCCTGACATTTTTCAAGCCACCAGGGCCACATTGTGAACTATGTTTGGCCTTGTGGGATTCAGCTCCTTTAACCGCTAGACTGCAGGGCCGGCCCTCTGGTGGAACTTCTTCTTCTTCTTTTTTTTTTAAATTATTTATTTAACTTTATTCATTCATTCATTTTTAATTTGACTAGAGAGATACAGAGAGAGAGAGAGAGAGAAGATGAGAGAGCCTGTCATCACTGCCGTCTTCCTTTTCTTCTCTGTTTTGAAACACAATGAAGGAGTCTCCTT
The DNA here is from genome assembly GCA_026018925.1 of Tupaia tana. Lineage (NCBI taxonomy): Eukaryota > Metazoa > Chordata > Mammalia > Scandentia > Tupaiidae > Tupaia > Tupaia tana. The sequence goes on from JAKSZU010000002.1 coordinate 128,471,794, forward strand.
CAGCATGGGTACCTGAGTGAGGACGATGTGGGAAAGAAGCCGGCCCTTCCTCCCCACCCCCAGGTGGCAGGGAGTATAAATAAGAAGTAGCCGTTGTCATGTTTAAGCCACTGGGACTTGGGGGTCATTGGCTACAGCAGCATCACCTCGCCCATCCAGACTAATCCACTGCTCTACAGTCTCCTGCTGGCTACCTTTGGCCTCAGTCCTCAAACCTGTCTTCTCCCAACTCTTAGAAAGCATGGCGTAATGGTTAGTTCGTTGGATTCCCACGTAGTTGACAATGGTTCAAGTCCTGGACCTGGAGGCATAAACTCATGCTGGGTGCATGTGCGTGCGCGCCCAAGATCCCGAGAGGAGAATGGAGGAGAAGGGATTGCGGCGTGGCCATTCCCCAGGGGGGTGATTTCTCGCTTTCTGTCTCTCTGTCTCTCTGTCTCTCTGAGGTGTGCTTGTGCCCTATAGTAAAAAATCTTGGGGGAGAAAAAAAAAAGCACTGGCTCCGGTTGAAGCTGTTGCTATCCCAGGAGCCCTCAAGACCCTCGACCCTACCACCCAGCTCCTGCGCCATGCCATCAAAGAAGAACTTCAAGCAGCGTCGCACCTTTGAACAAAGAATAGGCGATGTCGGACTTAGCCAAGAGCAGCACCCACCAAAATACCAGGGATAATAGACCAGTACAAGGCTGAGAAGCAACTTCCTGTCTTGGATAAAGCCGAGTTCCTGTATGTGATCATGTCAATGTGAACGAACGCGTCAAGATCATTAGAAGGCGCCAACAGCTCAATGCTAATCAGGCCTCCTTCCTCCTGGTGAGTGGACACAGATGCTGAGCGCGTCCATGCCCATCTCTGAAGCACACAAAAGCGAAAAGGTTGAAGGTGGATTCCTACACACGGTCTACGCCTCCCAGGAGACATTTGGATAAAACCAGCCATGTAACATAGAAAAATGAAGCTGTTGTAAAATTTTTAAACCTTTACCAAGGAAAAAAAAGGGATATTGCCAACTGAGATTGATCAGTCCATCTAGTCACAGATCATCACAACAGTGGTGTTCCCAGGGCCAGCAGGTGGCGTTGTGGTTAAGGGCCCTGAATGCCCACGTGTTCGACCATGGTTCAAGTCCCAGACCTGGCAGTTTGCTTTCTCACTTTCCCTCTCTCTATCTCCCTCTCACTCTGTTCCTCCCTAGTCAAATAAAATAAATAAATCAAGTTAGATAAAATAATTCTTAAAAAAAAAAAAGTAGTGTTTCCACCTAGGAGTTTTAGGAAGTTGTATTTCATGCAGAAAAACTGAGCTTCAAATGACCACATTCAGCTTTGGAAAACTTTTTTTTTTTTTATAATTATCCTTTATTGAACATTTCATGTGGGCTCAGGACTGTGGGAACAATACCAGTCTTCCCAACTTTATCTTACAAGGTATGAAAGCTTCAGTGCCTACTATTCTTTTTTAAAAAAAGAATTACTTTATTTAACTTTATTTATCATTATTATCATTATTATTTTCCAGTTTGATCAGAGAGAGAGAGAGGAAGTGAGAAAGCAAGCCACCAGATCTAAGACTTGAACCATGGTTGGCCATGTGGGAGTCCAGTGCCTTTAACCACCATGCCACTTGCCAGCCCACTTTTTTTTTTTTTTTTTTTTTTTTTTTTTTTTTTTGAGAGAGATTTTTGCTATAGGGTGCATGATACAGAGATAGAAAGCAAGAAATCGCCCCCTGGAGGGGATGGTCATGCCATAATCCCTTCTCCTCCATTCTCCTCTTGGGATTTGAGGCACACATATGCACACTCCTAGCATAAGTTTTAAGCCACCAGGTCCGGGACTCGAACCATGGTTGACTACATGGGCATTCAGCAACATAACCATTCCACCATCTGCTGATCCCAGGAAAATTCTCTTTTTTAACCAAGACCATCTTATTTTCAGATTTTAGAGTTTTAAAAATAAAATACTTTGCACTCTAAGTGGCCAATATGCTAGACCTTCAGTTATTTTAATGCTCTTTTTTCCCCCAGTAGGAACTTGCATTTTGAGTGGGAGCTTAAAGGCATCGAAGGCATTCAGAGAGATGTGGAGTCTTCTGAGCAGAACCAACTACCTTTTTATAGGGGCTTTCTATTCGGCCACAGGAATCTCCCTAGGAGAATCTTTAAGCATAAGGTGTCAAGTACAGCCGCCCACTGCCCCCAAACACATTTGCCATTAACTGTGGGCATGGAAGTGGGGTGGGGGCAACAGAAGCGCCACGAGTAAGCCGCTGCTCCAGGCTCGCTCGCTGCCAGAGGTATACCAGAAGTCCACCCACTCGCAGGGTGAGGTGTTCCTCAGTGTTCTCGAGACAGAGAGCACTGCTTAATAGGAACCTTGACTGATTTTTAGTTTTTGTCTAGTTTCTTAAAAAGCCTCCAAAACACGAGTGGCATTTCTTCTGTTTGGGATTTTCTCTTCTTCAAACTAGTGACTCTTTGGAAAATAAGTAATTCTATTAAGTTATCTTTTAGAGCGCGATAGCAACTACAGAATAAAACTGAAGGGATTGAAGTTCAGTTGTACACCCTTCTGCCTTTTGGCTTAAAGCTGTATTTTTTCTGTTAACTGTAGCTAAAATATCTTATTAACAGGTTCTTACATTTTTTTTTTCTTTTTTTTTTTTTTTTTTGGAGAGGTTTTTGCTATAGGGCGCGTGCGCTCGCCAGACAGACAGAGAGAGACAGAGAGATAGAAAGCAGGAAATCACCCCCCAGGGGGGATGGCCACGCCGCAATCCCTTCTCCTCCATTCTCCTCTCGGGATCTTGGGCACGCACGCACACGCGCCCGGCGTGAGTTTAAGCCGCCGGGTCCGGGACTCGAACCGCGGTCGACTACGTGGGAGTCCAGCGACATAGCCATTACGCTAACTGCTGGTCCCAGGTTCTTACATTTTTAAGAGGAGTTATCCCTGTTAGGTCAAACCGTCATATTTTTCTCCTCTGAGTGCATGTCAGTTGTAAATAAAGCATGGCAAAAGGAAACAAATGCACTTTACAAATAATAGTGTTGGGGCCAGCAGGTGGCATGGTGGTTAAGGAAGCTGGACTCTCACACAACTGACCACCGTTCAAGTCCCGGACCTGGCGGTTTGCTTTCTCACTTTCTCTCTCTCTCTCTCTCTCTCTCTCTCTCTCTCTCTCTCTCTCTCTCTTCTCACTCTGTCCCTCTCTGGTCAAATTAAAATAAATATATAAATAAATAAAGATAAACAAAATAATTTAAAAAATAATAATAATATTAAGGCTTAAACATTTTCCAAATCCAACCTAGAATGAAAGACCAGTGCGCTTTCCGCCATCTTTCTGTGCCGCCACAATGGTGCGCATGAACGTCCTGGCTGACGCCCTCAAGAGCATCAGCCATGCTGAAAAGGGAGGGAAACGCCAGGTTCTTACTAGGCCGTGCTCCAGAGTCATTGTCCGGTCTCTAACTGTGAGGATGAAGATGGTTACAACGGTGCATTTGAAATCACTGATGACCACAGAGCTGGAAAAATTGTCGTGAACCTCACCGGCAGGTTAAACAAGTGTGGAGTGAACAGCCCCAGGTCTGATGTGCAACTCAAAGATCTAGAGACATGGCAGAGTGACCTGCTCCCAGCGCGGCAGTCTGGTTTCATTGTCCTGACCACCTCAGCTGGCCTCATGGAGCATGAAGAGGCAAGACGGAAACCTGCAGGAGGGAAGATCCTGGGATTCTTTTTTGAGGGTTGTAATACACATGTACAAATAAAATGCCTCAATGGACTGTGGAAAAAGAAGAAGAGCCCAGTGCTTCCTACCACCTACATGGGCTATTACTATTTTCCTGAGAGTGTCACAGAAGGATCAGAGTTATGCGGCTTTAGACTGCGTGTGTAGCAGGTCACAGTTTGCCCTTACGTGTGTATGCTTGAGTGGAATACCTGTATCTGTGAGTGAAAGTTGTTTATGGGGGTTGGCAGGTGGTGTGGTGGTAAAGGCACTGGACTCCCACATGGCTGACTATGGTTCAAATCCCGGACTCGGTGGCCTACGTTCTCACTTTCCCTCTCTCTTTCTCTGTTTCTCTCTGATAAAACTGGAAAATAATAATAATAATAATAAATAAAGTTGCATAAAAATAATTATTAAAAAAAAAAGAAAGTTTTTACTGTAAAGGAGGGAAAAGCAATATTACTGTATGCGGGCCCACAACTGATCATTAAAGGGGTTCCTGTCACCAACTCTCCCCAGTGTATGTGTCTATCCACACAACTAACTTTTAATATGTACATTGTTACATTACGTAAATTCTTCTTTTTTTTTCTTTTTTTGGAAAGGTTTTTGCTATAGGGTGCATGCGCTCACCAGACAGAGAGAGAAACAGAGAGACAGAAAGCGAGAAATCACCCCCCAGGGGGGATGGTCATGCCGCAATCCCTTCTCCTCCATTCTCCTCTCGGGATCTTGGGCATGCATGCACATACGCCCGGTCTGAGTTTAAGCCACCGGGTCCAGGACTCGAACCACGGTCGACTACGTGGGAGTCCAGCAACATGGCCATTATGCTAACTGCTGTTCCCACATTATGTAAATTCTTAATCAACCTGTCCTGTTTAGACTACATGTGTCATTATATCTGACATTCTTTTAAATCCTGTGTGATCAGTAAAATTCCAATAAGAAATATTGCTTTTTACAAAAATGCCACACTTGGAGGGATGACCTATATTCCACTTTATTTTTAAATGCTTTTAAAAGATTTATTTATTTTTACTTTTATTTATTATTATTCTTCAATTTTAACCAGAGAGTGGCAAACAGAGAGAAAGGGAGAATCAGAAAGCAAGCCACCAGGTCTGGGATTTGAACAATGGTTGGCCATGTGGGAGTCCAGTGCCTTAACCATCACACCACCTGGCGGCCCGCCTATATTCCACTTTAATGGGTGGTCACTTTATTTATAGGATCTCTAAAATAAGTGCATTTTTTAATAAAGTGAATAAATGCACAACTAAAAACTGTCAAAAAAAATAAAGAGAAAGAAAGAAAGAGGAAGAAAGAAGAAAACGAAAGAAGAAAGAATCGATTCCACATTCAGATATAAAAAGCAGCGAGCGGGAGGGGAGTCAGTCCCCCAAACGTGGCAGCAGGGATGTTTTGGAAGACGTGCCCGTGCTGGGCCGTGCTCTGGAGCAGAAGCTGCGCAAATGAACTCTCCGCCAGTCCTGGGAAGGGATGTCCAAACACTCAAGCTGCTCTCCCACACTCATTTACTGACTCTCCTTTATTTTATTCCGCATTTTTAAAGTAGGAGTGACTGGGGTGGCAGGAAGAGGGCCGGACTCTCAAGTCCCGGGGGCACTGCAGGCTGACGATGACCTTGCAGGCCTGGATCTGAACCTCCTCCTCAGGGTGGATGACCAGAGCAAGCAGCCGGTCTGCCAGTCGTGACTCTTCCCCAAAGAGGGCTTCATGCAGGGACTGCTCGTTGTAATGCCACTTCACAGCACGGTAGTGGGTCGCATTACGACCCTCACTCAGTCGCTCAGCAAACACCAGTATCTCGAACAGCAGACTCCCTGGCTGTGTGGACTGGAACAGACTCAGGAAGTTGCAGTGTACCTGTGACGGAAATGCAGAGGAAACAGGAATGAATTCGCAGGCAGGTCCTAAAATTCTTACTCTTCCATCTTCCTATTATCTCAACTCCTGCATATACGTGTTTCAGACGCAACTGTGTAAGAGTATTCTAGTTTTCCTATATCATCATTTCACTGCGGTCATAACACAGCATTTCACTGCGGTCATAAAAGATGGTCGATATGTTAATAAGGTGGATTCTGGGAAAATTTGGGGGACAAACTTTAAGGTTTAGTGCATGGTTGAGAGGAATGAGCATTTAATAATTGTAGAGTGTTCTAGGTATGTCTAATGGCTCAAGCTTATTTGTGTTATTCACAGCAAGTGTACCCTGGGCCAGGTGATAGCATGGTGGTTAAGGCAGCTGGATCTGTGCAGTTCCAGTCCTGACCAGGCAGCCTGAAAACTACACTGGGCACATGTGCATGCACCTGAGAGGAGAAATCCTAAGAGGAGAAGGGATTGTGGCAGTGACTTCTCTCTATATATATATATGTATCTCTCCTTCTCCCTCTCTGGAGAGCACATGCATCCTATAGCAAAACCACAAAAGAAAGCATACCCTTACTAGTTTTAGTTTCTACCAATTGTTGGGAAAGAGTAATTAAAATCTTCCAAGTCTCATGGGGGTCAGCAGGTGGCATAGTGGTTAAGATGCTGAACTCCCACATGATCGACTGTAGTTCAAGTCCTAGGCCTGGTGACTTGAAACTCACCAAGTGTGTGTGTGTATGTGTGTGTGTGTGTGTGTGTGTGTGTGTGTGCCCAAAATCCCAGGAGGAAAATGGAGAAGGGACTGCAGCATGGCCATCCCCCCATGGGGTGATATTTCATTTCCCCCCTCACTGTCTCTCCCTGGCAAGTGCATGTGCCCTATGGCAAAAACCTTAAAAAAAAAATAGTAATGGTGATTTGTTCATTTCTCCTTATAATTCCATCAAGTTTTGCCATACGTATTTTGAGATTATGTCATTAGTTACATATAGGTTTAAAGTTGCTTTATCCTGATGAACTGAACCATTGATAATTACACAGTATTCTTCCCATCCCTAAGAATGCTTTTGGTCCTTGCTATTAAAATATCTACATTAGTGGGAACCAGCAGTTAGCGTAATGGCTATGTCGCTGGACTCCCACGTAGTCAACCATGGTTCGCGTCCCGGACCCGGTGGCTTAAAACTCACGCCGGGTGCGTGTGCGTGCGTGCCCAAGATCCCGAGAGGAGAATGGAGGAGAAGGGATTGCGGCGTGACCATCCTCCCTGGGGGGTGATTTCTCGCTTTCTGTCTCTCTGTCTCTCTCTGTCTGTCTGGCGAGCGCACGCGTCCTATAGCAAAAACCTCTCCAAAAAAAAGAAAAAAAAAATCTACATTAGGGACCAGCAGGTGGCATGGTGGTTGAGGTGCTGGAACCCCACGCAGCTGACCACAGTTCAAGTCCTTGACCTGTCAGTTTGCTTTCTCATTTTCCCTTTCTCTCTCTGGCCAAATTAAAAAAAAATAGTTAGTAAAATTGAATAAATAATTTTTAAAAAGTATATCTACATTAAAAAATTTCAAAAATTTTTATTTATTATTATTATCATCCTTAAATGTGATTAGAAAGAGAGAGGGAGAGAGCGGGAAAGTGAGAAAGCAAGCTGCCAGGTCCGGGACTCAAAACATGGTCGGCTATGTGTGAGTCCAGCACCTCAACCACCACACCACCTGCTGGTACCTCAACATTAACTTTTATTCTAGCTCCTGTATTCCTAACTCTCAGAGCTCAGAAAGCCCCTTAAAAAAAAGTCCCGTCTCAACAAATTGGATTTTCATTCTTAGGGGAGTAGAAGAGAGAATGATTTTCAGTGCATCTAATGCAGAGGCAGGAAGAGGAAGCACAATTCATCAGGATGATGTCTGTCTGGAGAAGCCACGGTTCTTCCCTCGCCAGCACTTGAGTTGTCATCCATCAGCCTCTCCTCGGTCCTTCCTCACCTGGCAGTTAAGAATGTCATAGAGAAGGTCACTCTTCTGTGCCAGATAGCTCAGCAGTCGTACGGCTTGAACCTGAGTAAGGGAGGAAGTAAAGCGTGAGGAAGCAGGAGAGTCCGGGCCTGAGCAGGGAGACACGAATCTCCGCCCTTCCCTCGAGGTGCTAGGGCAGGGCTGGTCAGGAGGACAGGGCCTGGGCCGTGCTTCCCGGGCACCTGCGCCAGGATGTAGTCCGACTGCAGGATCTCCATCAAGGCAGGCATCACGCGTCGCAGCTGTGGGTGCACGTAGTCGGGTATTGGGAGGTTGTTGAGGAGTCTGAGGCCCGCCACATGCAGCTCCGTGTCCCAGATGGTAGAGATCAGCTCCAGAACCTTGATCGAGTGTTCCTGCGGTGGGGAGGAAGAGCAGGGTCTGCTTCGAGGAGGTGACCCCCACCGCTGTCCCAGCCTCTGACTTCACTCTTCATGGCCCACCCAGGACCCTGGGCCAAATCCAGCAACCCTTCTTTACCTCTCAGCATCACTCCGCCTGGCTGACTGCTCCCATTCCCTAAAGATTCTCTCTTCACGTGGCTTCTCTTTCCCAGTTCTACCCAACTTCCTCTTGTCTACCTTCGCCCCTCCCTCAGAGGTCTCACCCCGACTCACAGGATGCATGCTATCCCTGTGCTGACGACATGCAAGTTTTTGCCGCCAGCCTAGACCTTTCCCCCTGAACTCTGAGCTCACGTACCCAGCTGCCAAGTCCCTTTTCCTTCCCGAAAGCCTCTTAGGCCTCTCAAGGGCAACATCCCCAACCCCAAAGCTGTTTGTTCCGCAGCCTTCTCTGTCTCAGCTACCTGTCTCTGTCTCACCTGCCTTCCATTACTCAGCCAAAAATCTGTGGCATCCTTGACTCCTTTCTTTCACACCCCTTTTCCAATCCTTGAAAAAATCCTGTTGTTTCTATCCTCACAAAGCTATCAAAAACCAGGCGGCGGGGCCAGCAGTTAGCATAATGGCTATGTCGCTGGACTTCCACATAGTCTACAGCGGTTCGCGTCCCGGACCCGGTGGCTTAAAACTCACGCCGGGTGCGTGTGCGTGCGTGCCCAAGATCCCGAGAGGAGAATGGAGGAGAAGGGATTGCGGCGTGACCATCCCCCCTGGGGGGTGATTTCTCGCTTTCTGTCTCTCTGTCTCTCTCTGTCTGTCTGGCGAGTGCACACGCCCTATAGCAAAAACCTCCAAGCCACCATCAACTCTCACCCGGATTTCTGCCTCCTGTTGCTGCTCACTTCCATCCCCGCCTCCCCTCCCCTCTATATCCAATTACAGAACACCAGACGCATCAGGTATGGCACTCCTCTGTCCAGAGCTCCCATTTCATTCCGGGTAAAAGCCACAACGGCATATACATTTATATGATCTGCCGCTCTTCCCCCATTTTTTTTTAAACTTCATCTCCTATTCTCTCCTTTATCTCTATAGTTCCTGCCGTAATGGCCTCACAGCTGTTTCCTGAGCATGCCGGGTACACGCCTGTCTTAGGGCACCTGCACAGGCTGGTCTCTGTTAGAACACTCTTCTCCCAGATACGACCCGACCCGAGGACACACTCTCTTATCTTCTTCATGACTTTGCTTAAAGGTCACCTTCTCAGGGCGGGCTTCTCTAACCAGCACCATCCCGGCCTTTAATCCCATCTTTGTTTTATTTTTCTCCATAACATTGTCACAAGTAACACACTTTATTTTCAGATTTTTACACCAGAGGGCCTGTGTGTGCACATATGGGGGGTGGGTAAGCACCCCTGAACAGGGCCTGGTCATGCGACAATCCTTTTTCCTCTATTTCTCCGTTTCATCAGGATGCTGCACTTGGGGATGCATTCCAGGTGTATTTTTCTCTCTTTTTTTAAAATAATTATTTACTGGGGCCGGCAGGTGGCATGGTAGTTAAGGGTGCTGGACTCCCACATGACCAACCGCATCAAGTCCTGGACCTGGCAGCTTTCTCTCTCTCTCTCTCTCTCTCTCTCTCTCCCCCCCCCCCTCTGGTCAAATTAAAATAAATACATAGGTGAATAAATGATAAGTAAAGTTAAATAAAATAATGCTTTAAAATTTTATTTATTTATTCCAATTTGCTACAGACCACATACACTCACTAGAGACAGAGAAGGAAAGTGAGAAAGCAAGCTGCCAGATGCAAGACTTGAACCGTAATTAGCCATGTGGGAGTTCAGTGCCTTAACCACCATGCCACCTGCTGGCCCATTCTAGGTGTGTTTTTCAAGCTGCTGGGGCTAAGTCTTGAATCCTGGTCATTCTGTGGGATGCAGCTTCCTCTGCATGGCGTTTAACTGCTGTGCTATTAGGTTGGTCTTATTGTTAAACGTTTGCTTTGAAATAATTATAATTATAAATGCACAGGAAGTTGCAAAAGTAGTACAGCAAGGGTCTGTGTGCTCTTCATCCAATAGTTTCCCTTGATGGTTACATCTTATAGAATTATAGTGCAAGGGGCTAGAAGTTAGTGTAATGGCTGTGTCGCTGGACTCCCACGTAGTCGACCGCGGTTCGCGTCCCGGACCCGGTGGCTTAAAACTCACGCCGGGTGCGTGTGCGTGCATGCCCAAGATCCTGAGAGGAGAATGGACAAGAAGGGATTGTGGCGTGGCCATCCCCCCGAGGGGTGATTTCTTGCTTTCTGTCCCTCTGTTTCTGTCTGTCTGGTGAGCGCATGCACCCTATAGCAAAAAACCTCTCAAAAAAAAAGAATTATAGTGCAATATCAGGGCTGGCAGGGGTGTGGTGGTTAAGGTGTTGGACTCCCACATGGCCGACTGCAGTTCGAGTCCTGAACCTGGTGGCTTGCTTTCTCACTTTCCCTCTCTCTCTCTGATCAAGTTAAAAAATAAATAATAAAAACAAATAAAAATAAATATTTTTTTAAAAAAAGAATTATAGTGCAATATCAAAACCAGGAATAGTGTGGGGATGTGTGCAGGTGGCGTCTCATCACGTGCACAGATTCATGTAAGTGCCATGGTCCTCGACAGACCATTCCACCAGGACGGGCCCTGCAGTCACTCCCACACACTCCCCAGCCCAGTCCCTGGTGACCACTGACCCGTTTTCCATCTCTGTGACTTTTTTCATTTTGAGAATGGTACCTAAGTGGAATCATACTTTATGTGACCTTTTACGAGCGGCTTTTTTTCAATCAACATAATGCCCTTGAGATCCATCCACTTGGATGGATCTGTGTGTATAAGTTACTGTGTTTATTGCTATTTTATTCCTTTTTATTACTGGATAGTATTCCGTTATATGGAGAATCTCCGTTTAACCAGTCACCTGTGGAGATACCTTTTGGTTGTTTCCAGTTTGCGGCTATTACAAATAAAGTTGCCCTGAGCCATTGTGGACAGGTTTTTGTATTGATGTTAAGTTTTCATTTCTCTAAAGATAAATGCCCAGGAGTGCAATCACTGCTTGGTAAATGTATATTTAGTTTTTTGTTTGTTTCCTTTGGCTAGAGAAGGTGTACCCATGCAAAGACAGAGAGAACCCTCGCCAACGTCTTCTCGCACTGCGCTCCCGTTTCCACAGCCAGCTCAGGGTTCCAGGCCGCCATGTGCACACGCTCTTCTGTCACATTTTTTTTCTTCATTTATTTTTAAGTGTAAGGAAAAGGTAATTTAATAAGTAAAAGTGCACTTCTGAGAGGTGGGAGCAGGCCTGAACAGACAGAGAAAGAGTGGCTCAAAAGGCCCTGGCAGTTGCACTTTGCTGGATTTATCATTTTTTTAAAGAATTAATTAATTTATTAATTTATTTTTACAGGGATTTTGCCAAGAAAGAGAGAGAGAAAGCAAGCTGCCAGGTCCAGCACCTAAACCCCCACGCCACCTTCTGGTCTAGGCCATTTTTAACCTCGGCCTGGTGGGCCGATCATTGACTGGGCCCACTGATGGCTTTCATCTCATCGGCTCTATCAAATGTGGCCAAATCAGCTAGACACTGCCACAGTGGCTGGGCCGAACTCAGTTTTCTAAGAAACTGCCAAACTATTTTCCAGAGTGACTGCTGTATCATTATACATTCCCGTCAGCAGCATCTGAGAGAGCCAGATTCTCTACATAGTCAACAGCTTTTATATTGGCACTAATGTTGATTTTAAATCTTCTTCTTTTTTCTTTCCTTTTTTTGGAGAGATTTTATTTATTTATTTATTTATTTATTTATTTATTTATTTATTTATTTTTTGCTATAGGGCGCGTGCACTCACCACAAAGACAGAGAGAGACAGAGAGACAGAAAGTGAGAAATCACCCCCCAGAGGGGATGGCCACACCGCCGCAATCCCTTCTCCTTCATTCTCCTCTCAGGATCTTGGGCACACACGCCCTGCGTGAGTTTAAGCCACCGGGTCCGGGACTCGAACTGCAGTCAACTACATGGGAGTCCAGTGACATAGCCATTACGCTAACTGCTGGTCCCGATTTTAAATCTTCTAAGAGGTAGTCTCTCATAGTGGTCTTTGTCTTTCCTTAATGGCTAAATGATATTAAACAGCTTTTCATGTGCTTATTGGTAATCATACATATTCAGTGAAATATCTTTTCATGTCTTTTGCCCATTTTCAAATATTTTTTTAAAAATATTTTGTCTAGGGGCTGGCAGATGGCACGGTGGTTGAGGGTGGTGGACTCCCACATGGTCGACCACAGTTCAAGTCCCAGACCTAGAGGCTTGCTTTCTCATTCTCTCTTTCTCTCTCTCTCTGTGTTTCTCTCTGGTCAAATTTAAATAGATAAATACATAAAGTTAAATTAAGAAAATAATTCTTTAAATAATATATATGTATATTTTGTCTTTTTGGGGGCCAGCAGGTGGCATTGTGGTTAAGGTACTGAACTGCCACATGGGCAACTGTGGTTTGAGTCTTGAACCTGGAGGCTTGCTTTCTCACTTTTTCTCCCTCCACTCTCTGCCTCTCTCTCTGTCTGTTTCTCTTTGGTGAGCGCACATGCCTTACAGCAAATTTTTAAAAAATAATAAATAAAATTTTTCTCTTTAAATAATTATTTTATTTAACTTTATTTATTTATTTATTTATTTATTTTACCAGAGAGGGACAGAGTGAGAGAAAGTGAGAAAGGAAGCTGCCAGGTCCAGTACTTGAACCGTGGTCGGCCATGTGGGAATTCAGTGCCCTTAACCACCATGCCATCTGCTGGCCCCAATAAATAAAAATTTTAATTGTCTTTTTTTTTTTTTAACTTGCCAGAGGGCACATGCACTCACCAGAAATAAAGAGACAGAGAGGGAGAGAGGGAGAAAGCACCCCAAAATGGGCCATGGTCACACAGCAATCCCTTCTCCAACTCTCCTTCCTTTCAGGACTTTTGTCATGTCCACACATGCACCTGGCATGTTTCTCAAGCCACGGGGGCCAGGATTCAAACCACAGGGTCAGCCATGTGGGACCAGCTCTCTTAACCAGTAGGCCATGGAGCTGGCCTAAACCTGTTCTTCAAACTCTTTACATAATCTAGATGAATCATTTGTGAATATTTTCTTCCAGTCTCCAGCTAATCCTTTCCTCCTCCTTTTTTTTAAAGAATTATTTTATTTAACTTTATTATTTGTTAAGTTTATTTTAATTTGACCAGAGAGGGACCGAGTGAGAGAGAGAAAGCGAGAAAACAAACCACCAGGTCTGGGACTTGAACCACGGTCAGCCATATGGGAGTCCAGCTCCCTTCACCACGCCACCTGTCGGCCCCTCCTTTCTTCCTCTTAACAAGGCATTTTATGAAGCAAATGTTTTCATTTTAATGAAGTCTAGTTTATTGATTTTTTTTCCTGGACCGTGCTTTTGGTGTCATGAACTCTTCATTAAGCCACGGTCTCAAGTTGCTCCTTTTGCTACAATACTGCAGCCAGCAGGTGGTGAGGTAACTAAGGCACTGGATTCCCAGATGACCAACCATGGTTCAAGTCCCAGACCTGGTGGGTTATTTTCTTACTCCCCCATCAGCCCCACCCTATAGCAAATTAAAAATGATAATGACAGGGCCAGCAGGTGGCGTGGTGGTTAAAGACTCTGGACTCCCACGTGGCAGACTGAGGTTTGAGTCTCAGACCTGGCAACCTGCTTTCTCACTTTCTCTCTGTCTCTCTCTTTCTCTGGTCAAATTAAAACAAATAATAATAATAAATAAAGTTAAATAAAAATAATTCTTTAAAAAATGATAATAATAAATAAAATTAAATAAATAATTCTAAAAAAAATAAAACTGTATCACCCCAACTTTCCTTATCCCTTTATGTCCCAATAGCACTTAACACATGAAACACACACAGTATTTTCCATGTCATGAACTGCCCGCCTTGCCCTCTTAGAATAGAAATTCCAGGAGGATGGGAAGCTTTCCTGTTCTTTTTCCTGTCTTACCTCACTTTGGCACCACGTTAAGTGTTCAACGTGCATTTGCTGAATGAATACAGGGATCTTGGGTTCTGAGATGCATGAGCCAAGAGGTATTACCAAAGATAGGTAACTCAAGCTGTACCCCCAGCCAGCTAAGAGGGAAACAAGTATCCCCAATAGTACCCTGCTCTCCCCTAGCCCCACTGTCTGCTGAGACCCGAAGGACTGATGGAGCCAGTCTGGGGCAGCATTACAGAAAGAGAGGGAACAGGTACAAGGGCCAGAGAGCATGAAGAGCACTACATTTGGGACCAGCAGTTAGCGTAATGGCTATGTTGCCGGACTCCCACGTAGTCAACCACGGTTCGCGTCCTGGACCCGGTGGCTTAAAACTCATGCCAGGCGCGCGTGCGTGCGTGCCCAAGATACCGAGAGGAAAACGGAGGAGAAGGGATTGCGGCGTGGCCATCCCCCCTGGGGAGTGATTTCTCGCTTTCTCTCTCTCTGTCTGGCGAGCACACGCGTGTCGGCATCACTTCTGCAGAGACGACACGACACCCGGTTCTTCCTCACGCAGTCTTTATTCACAGGTTTCCTTTATCTTTCTTCTTCCTTTCTTTCTCCCCTCTCCCTCCCTTTACCCCCGTATATATAGGATCCTCCCATCGGCCCCGCCCCGCAAGTTCCTTTGCCTGTATGAGGCAAGTACTGGAGACACGCCTCCCTGTGCAGCCAGCGGCGTTATCTTGGCTCGGCGGCCAAGGGCGGCGGCCAACACACGCGCCCTATAGCAAAAAACTTCTCCAAAAAAATTTTTAAAAAGAGCACTGCATTTTGGCCAGGGTCAGGGCATGTACTTTATGTGACATCTTGAGGGAGATCAAACAGAAGGCCGGTGGGATAAGATCTCCTGGGGAGAGTGATCTGGCTGGAACAGAGGCAAGCTCTGTCTTGGATGTGTTGGGTTAGAGACCTCTAGGGCTTCTTTTTCTTTTCTTTCTTTCTTTTTTTAAGAGAATTATTTTAGGGACCAGCAGGTGGCGTGGTTGTTGAGGCGCTGGACACTCCCACATGGCCGACCACGATTCGAGTCCCAGACCTGGTGGCTTGCTTTCTCACCTTCTCTCTCTCTCTCTCCGGCAAATTAAAAATAAATGAATGAATAAGTAAAGTTAAATAAGTAATTCTTTTAAAAAAAATCTAGAAGAGGAAAAAGAATTTTTAAAAATTATTTTATTTGGGACCAGCAGTTAGCATAATGGCTATGTCGCTGGACTCCCACGTAGTCGACCGTGGTTCGAGTCCCGGACCTGGCGGCTTAAACTCACGCCGGGCGCGTGTGCATGCGTGCCCAAGATCCCGAGAGGAGAATGGAGGAGAAGGGATTGCGGCGTGGCCATCCCCCCTGGGGGGTGATTTCTCGCTTTCTATCTCTCTGTCTCTCTCTGTCTGTCTGGCGAGCGCACGCGCCCTGTAGCAAAAACCTCTCCAAAAAAAAAAAAAATTATTTTATTTAACTTTATTTATTTATTTTAATTTGACCAGAGGAGAGAGAGAGAGATGGGAATGAGGATGATGGAAGTTTCACAAAACGAATGTGGGAGGGTTCCTTCCTTTTGGATCTTTAGAAATAGTTTGAGTAGATGAGAGTTAGCTCCTCTTTAAAGGTTTTGTAGAATTCAGCAGTGAAACCATTGGGACTTAGGCTTTCTTTGTTGGGAGGTCATTTATCACTGATTCAATTTCGTTGCTTGTGATTGGTTTATGCAGTCTTTCTATGTCTTCCTGATTCAGTCTTGGTAGCTCATATGTGTCCAGAAATTTGTCCAGCTCATCCAGCTTTTGTTTGTTGGCATGCAGTCGCTCATAATATTCCCTAATGATCTTTTGTATTTCTGTTATGTCTGTTGTAAAATTGCCTGTTTCATTGCAAATTTGATTTATCTGGTTCTTTTCTCTCCTTTCTTAATTAATTTAGCGAATGGTGTATCAATTTTGTTTATCTTTGCAAAGAACCAACTTTTGTTTTCATTCATTTTCTGTATAGTTCGTTTGTTCTGTATTTCACTTATTTCTGCTTGAACTGTTATTATTTCTCTTCTCCTGGCATTTTGTTTTTGTTGTTGTTTTTCTAGTTCCCTGAGGTGTGTTGCTGGGTTGTCTATTTGCCGCCTTTCCATTTTTATCTTTCTTTTTTTGGAGAGGTTTTTGCTATAGGGTGCGTGCACTAGCCAGACAGAGAGAGAGAGAGAGACAGAGAGATAGAAAGCGAGAAATCGCCCCCCGGGGGGATGGCCACGCCGCAATCCCTTCTCCTCCATTCTCCTCTCGGGATCTTGGGCACGCACGCACACGCGCCCGGCGTGAGTTTTAAGCCACCAGGTCCAGGACTTGAACCACAGTCGACTACATGGGGAGTTCAGCGACATAGCCATTATGCTAATTGCTGGTCCCTCCATCTTTCTCTTATGTGAACTAATTGCTATGAACTTCCCTCTTATAAGTGTTTTTGCTATGTCCATAGATTATGAAAATTCATGCACTCATTATTGTTGGTTTCAATTCATCTTTTGATTTCAGTCTTAATTTCTTCAGTGGTTGTGAAGTCATTCAGGAGTAGATTGTTTAGTTTCTATATGTTTGTGTATTTTTTTTTGAGAGGTTTTTGCTATAGGGCACGTGCACTTGCCAGACAGACAGAGAGAGACAGAGAGATAGAAAGCGAGAAATCACCCCCCCAGGGAGGATGGTCACGCTGCAATCCCTTCTCCTCCATTCTCCTCTCGGGATCTTGGGCACGCACGCACACGCGCCCAGTGTGAGTTTTAAGCCACCGGGTCCGGGACTCGAACCGCAGTTGGCTACATGGGAGTTCAGTGACATAGCCATTACGCTAACTGCTGGTCCCTATGTTTGCGTATTTTTGAAGGATTTTTCTGGAATTAATTTCATCATGGTTGGAGAAGATGCTGGATAGTTTCTATACCTTTGAAATTGTAAAGGCTTGTTTTGTGCCCTGTCATCTAGTCTACTGTTGAAAAAGTTCCACGCAGGGGGTGAGAACAATGTATATTTTGTGGTTGCTGAGTGGAAAGTTCTATAGATGTCTTTCAAGTCCATTTCATTCTGGTGTAGTTTAGATCGTGTATCTCTGCTTATTTTTGTGTCTAGATGATCTGTCCAATGGAGAGAGTGGAGTGTTGAGATCCCAACAATGAATGTGTTGCAGTCTATCTCTCCCTTTAGACCTAGCAGTCTTTCTTTCACGAATTTGGGTGCTCCCAAGTTGGGTACATAGATATTTTTAAGTGCTATATCTTCTTGGTGAATTACCCCTTTAGTACTTTGTCTTAATGCTTATTTTGTCTAATATCAGTATCATGATTCCAGCCTTTTTTTAATTTCCATTTGTATGGATTATCTTTTTCTAGTCCTTCACTTTTAGTTTCTGTATATCTTTATCCATAAGGTGCATTTCTTGTAGGCAACAAATAGAGGGCTTCTGCTTTTTTTATCCACTCAGCCAGTCTATGTCTTTTGATTAGAGAATTTATTCCATTAACATTCAGTGCTATTATTGATATTCGTGGATTTGTCCCTGCCATCTTGTTAGCCATTTTCTTGGTTGTTTTTCATTCTATTTCTGTCTCTAGTTATCCTGAGACAGTACTCCCTTCAGTACTTTTTTAAAAAAATTATTTATTTTATTAATTATTATTTTTTCACATGAGTTTTGCCAGAGAAAGTCAAAGAGAGAGAGAGAAAAAAAGCCACCAGGTCCAGGACTCAAACCATGGTCAGCCATGCAGGAATTCCAGCACCTTAACCACCATGCCACCTGCTGACCACCCTTCAGTACTTCTTGAAGAGCTGGTCACTAGTATTGGTGAATCCTTCCAGTTTTTGTGAATGATTTTAATTCTTCTCATTTGAAAGATAATCTTGCCGGAGTATAGTATTCCTGTTTGAAATTGTTTTACTTTGTCTTTTTTTTTAAGAAAGATTTTTGCTATAGGGCATGGGTGCTTGCCAAAGAGACAGAGACGGGAAGTGAGAAATCACCCCCCAGGGGGAAGACCACACCACAATCCCTTCGCCTCCATTCTCCTCTTGGGATCTTGGGCATGCACGCACATGAGTCCAGCGTGAGTTTTAAGCCGCTGGACCTGGGATTCAAAGTCGACTACATGAGAATCCAGCAACATAACTAGTGATGTAAACTTTACACCATCTGCTGATACCAAAATTGTTTTCTTTTAATATTTTCAATGTCTTACCATTCTTTTCTTGCCTAAATTGTTTTGGTTGAGACGTCTGATGTTAGTCTAATAGAGCAACCTTTGTGACTTCATGTTTCTCTCTCACTTTTTTCTTAGTGATTTTTCCTATAGGGTGCATGTGCTTGGCAGAGAGACAGAGAGAGAAAGTGAGAAATCACCCCCCAGGAGAGATGGCCACACCACAATCTGTTCTCCTCCATTATCCTCTTGGAATCTTGGGCACACTGGCGTGAGTTTCAAGCCACCGGGTCTGGGACTTGAACCACAATTACTTGAAAGTCTGGCGACATAGCCATTACACCATCTGCTGGTCCCATCTCTCTTACCATTTCTTAAAAATCTTGTCTTTGTGATTTTTACCATTCTGGCTATGTGCCATCTTCTTATGTTGATCCCATTTGGGGTCCTTTGTATTTCTAGGTCTGGATGTCTGAATGCTTCTCTAGGTTTGGAAAGTTTTCTGCAAGTATTTCATGGAATAGATCTCTATGCCCTTGTCTCTAGCTTCACCTTCTGGAATACCTATTATTCAGATATTTGGACATTCAATAGTGTCTAATATTTCTTGTATATTGTCTTCTTTAAAAAATTGTTTTTCATTATTTTGGTGGTTTTGTCTCAAAGGTTTCATCTTCCATCTCAGAGATTCTGTCTTCTGAGTAGTCCCATCTGCTATTAATACTTCTGAGGGAGGTCTTCATCTGTATTACTATCTGGTCTTCATCCATATTACCATCTTCATGTTTAGGAGTCCTGATTGGTTCTTTTCTGGGTGTCTATCTCCTCCTTTGAATAATGGAAAGACCTCCTCATCTCTGTCACCATGAATATTCTGAACTCTACTTCCAACATCCCTGCAAATCCTTTTGTGCTGTCTATGGTTGATGAAGAGTTGCTCTGTTCCCGGGAGAGGTGTTGAGGAAGAGGTGTTTCCTTGTAGTCTCATTATTTCTCATGCCTCTGTGCTGGTTTCTCGTCATCTAGGGGGTTATACGCTTTTTCCTGCTCTTCTGGTGTTGCGTCTACAGTGTCAGCGGGAAGGAGAGCTCTACTTCTCAGACGTGTTCTTGGTAGAGGGCCCCGTCTTCCAGTCAGAGAGGTGTGTATAGCCAGCCTTAAGCGTCGATTCCTTTCCCAGTCTCTCAGGACCAGGTGCGCCTGGGACTGAACTGGAGCGTTCCAGCCGGGAGAGGGAGGAGTCACATGGCACCACTACGTACACAGTGCAGCTCGGAAAACCATGATATCTCAGAATATTCCTGGCCGGCCAGAAGGCAGCTAGAAGTCTGAGGCGGTCTCCTGCCTCTGTTAGTCTCACTGACTGCTGCTGCTCTCCGCTCCACGGTGTGGGCTCCAGGAGTAACGGTGGTGAAGGGGTGTGGGAGGAGCAGGACCAGGATGTACTTGGGGCAGTCAGAAGGCAAGGGGGGGGAGGAATGGCCTCAGTGGGTCTCACTGACTGCTTCTGCTCCCTACTCCACAGTGCAGATTCTGGGGGTAATGGCAGTGAAGGGCCCCACCAAGCCACTGTGTCCGGGACTCGAACTGCACAGTCAACCATATGGGAACCAGTTACCTTAAACACCACACCACTTGCTGGCCCTCTCTTGTTATTCGTAACACCTTTTGATCACACCAGAGTTTTGCTAATAAAGTGGCCCTTAGACAGCTTCAGGATGAGGTCACTAGAAAGACCAAGCCCTGATTGGAGAGTTGGCGTTCTCAGTCCTCTCCCCACCTCCGGGGAGGGGATGGGCTGGAGACTGTCACCAATGACTAGCGATTTACCCCACTGTGCTTACGTAATAAAACCTCCTCAACACCCTGGGCTGGCCAGCCAGGCAGTGTGATTAGGGCAGCTGGATTAATTCATTAACCCCACATGGCTGAGTACATGGTTTGTGTCCTGAACCCGGCGATTTGGTAAATATGCTGGCACATGTGCTTGCATGCCCAAAATCATGAAAAGAGAATGGAAGGGAAGGGACTGTGGTGTGGCCATCCCAGCCAGGGGGGTGAGTTCTTACTTTCCTTCTCTCTCTCTGTCTGGTGAGCACACACGCTCTATAGGAAAAACAAAAACAAAACTTTGAACGGACAGGGTTCCAAGTGCTTCCAGGTCGCTGAACAATGGAGGTGCCAGGATGGGAGGTGCCTGAATGCTCTGGGCCCCTTTCTCCCTACCTCGCCCTATCCATCTCTCCCATTTGGCTGTTTCTGAATTGTGTTTATTTTAATAACCTGGTAAATGTAAAAAAAAAAATGTAAAAAAAAAAGATTTTTCTTGAGTTCTGTGAGTCATTTTAGCAAATACAAAAACTTAACATGGGGGTGGTGAGAACCTCTAAATTTATTGCCAATCAGTAGGAACTCAGATTGGCCACTGCAGCCCGAAGTGAGGACAACCAGATGGGGTAAAGAATTGGCTGGCGAGGGAACCAGCAGTTAGCGTAATGGCTATGTCGCTGGACTCCCACGTAGTCGACCGCGGTTCGCGTCTCGGACCCGGTGGCTTACAACCCACGCCGGGTGCGTGTGCGTGCGTGCCCAAGATCCCGAGAGGAGAATGGAGGAGAAGGGATTGCGGCATGACCATCCCCCCTGGGGGGTGATTTCTCGCTTTCTGTCTCTATGTCTCTCTCTGTCTGGCGAGCGCACGCGCCCTATAGCGAAAAACCTCTCCAAAAAAAAAAAAAAAAAAAGAATTGGCTGGCGACAGAAGGCACATCAGGAGACTTCCTGCTGTCTGAGATTCAGAGATACCACTCGTAGCCTCACTCCATTTCATCCCGAGAGTCAAAGGCTTTCCTGACCCTACTGGAAATCCGACCACCACATGCCCACTTATCTCCGGGTTCCACACTCAGCCCCAAGCAAACTTCTGGAACATACCTGCTCTTCACATGCCTATTAAAGAACTTGAGGACTGGGGACCTCCTCTGTGCCCTGCCCCGCCACTTGCCCCTGGGCTCACCTGAATTTTGAGCCTGAATTTTCTGATGCCAGAAAAAGCTTTAAGTGCGTTCAGAGCTTGGATTTTGACACTGGTGTCCTTGTCATCCAGCATGGAGCCCACCAGCCTGATGTCATCAGTCGTACAAGCAGAGGCCTGCAGTGTGTGGGGACAGACGGGACAGGCCGGAGAAGCGGGTGTCCTGGGCCCACTGCCCCCGTGTCACCAAGACCCTGCAGCACTCCCTCCCACCATCGGCCGGAGCAGGTCCCAGGACACAGGCTGGCCAGTCAAGGGGCGGGGACAGTGTAACCCCCAGGACCCAGGCTGGCTGGGAGGACCTCCTGCTCCGTCCCTCACCTCGGCCTCCAGCAAGTACACACAGCGCGTGATGCTGTGCAGGATCATGCTCTTGGCGTACTCATCGTGTTTGCACTCCAAGGAGTTGAGGAGCCTCCGGAGCTCACCCGAGTCCCGCCCGTGCCGCTCTCGCTCGATGGCCAGGCCTAGACAGCCACCCCAGCCCAGTTCAGGCTGTGGACTCGGAAGTAAGGAAAGGACGGGATGGGGAAGTGGGAGAGAGGGACGTGGGGGTGAGGCTGCCTTCTTTTCTGAAGAGACGCCTTCTCGCTATATGCAAGATCAGCACGTACAGCTGACCAAGCTGTGCACTGCACAAGGGCACCAAATCTAACGTCTGGTCCTCACCGTGACGCCACCGGTCTGTCTAGGCACTGTAACGGTTTGCTGGCATACAGCAGTAGCGCGGGGTGTTTCACGGTGGTCAGTTATGGCAATGACATTCCAGCAGGTGGCAGTAGAGGGTCTTGCAGAGGGGCACCTCGCCTAGCCACACACACACTACAGCCTAGTGGAAGCGCTGGGCAGGTAGGTTCCCCAGTTTTCCCTTTCCTTAGCCTCTGATGCCAGCGGCAGGAAATGGATGGGGGGAGCTGCTGGTGCCAAGTTTGCAAGAAGCAGAATCTTGGGAGCCAGAGGGAATGCAGTATTTGGAGTCATGCCAGAAGAGTCCCGAGGATCCACTTGGATGAGAACCAGGGCCCCTGAACTAGCATCTCTAGCAGGGCCTTGGCTAGGGCTGCAGGGAGGGCTGGAGGAAGGAAGGTGGAGAGGAGGAAGAGGAGGCAGAGAGGAACTTGGAGGAGTCACCTTTGGGCCCTCCCACAGTGGCGGCCTCGGGAGCAGGTGCCTCCTGGGGCAGAGCCCTCTCCCCAGGGCCCGGACACTCACGGGCGATGCAGATGGGCGAGTTGGAGCAGAGGGGCGGCTGGCAGGTTAAGCCAGCCTTGATGGCCTTGTAGAGCAGGTAGAGGGCGCCGGCCCCCGTGGCCAGGCCCACTACACTTTTGCGGATGTCCAGTTGCCCCAGGCACCGGGGGATGCTCCGGCCCATGTCTTCAGCGTTGTCTCGTGCCTGGGTGGGAACTAGGCCCAAGGCATCTGTGAAGGGCCTTCCGGAACCAGAACTCTGGCAAGGACAGGAACCAGGGGACCAGAATCGGAACCCAGACAACAAAGGAAACTGAGGAGATGACGGGATGGAGGATGGCGCTCGGGAGAGGGAGCAGCCAGGGGTGGTAGGAAGGAGAGCCGGTTCAGCCTTAGAGGCAGCAGGAAATGAAGCCCCATTTTACTCCCCTGTGGGGGCAGAAGGGTCCTCCAGATCCCCTTTTCTGGGGGAGCCGGGCTGGTGGGGAGCCCATTCTCCAGTAGGGAACAGCAGGTGTCTATTTCTGGGAGGGCTTGGGGTACACCCACTGGCAGTTCCGTTCCTTCACTTCCCTGACCCTGTTGTCCTTTGTCTCCCACCGCGGATCTAGCCCTGGGCCTTGGGGCTTCTTCAGGCAGTCCCCTTCATCGGAAGGTGAAAAGGAGGGTGCACCTTATAAAGGCTTGCAGTCTTCAGGCAGAGCCATCGTTTCCAGCACCGGCGCTGCCGTGGAACCACCTGTGTGATGAACCGCCCTTGAGGCCAGGAGCCGTCACATCGCCCGCGCTCAGGACATGCGGACATCACGTTCTGTCCTTCTCTGAGGACCTGGACGCAGAACTATGACAGAGCGCCTAGAAACTGGGGCTCCAGGCCTGTCTAACTGGAGTGAATCTTGAGAAGGAAGGCTCTTGCCTGGGTCAACATTTGTAACCTCAGGGGGTCTAGATTTACCACTTGAAAAGTCCAGGATTGGGGCCAGTAGGTGGCGTGGTGATTAAGGTGTTGGACTCCCACATGGCCAAGAGCAGTTCAAGTCCCAGACCTGGCAGCTTGCTTTCTCACTTTCTCTTGGTCTCTCTGGTCAAATTAAAAAATGAATGATAATAACATAAAAAGTAAAGAAATAATTCTTTTTTCTTTTTAGAGGTTTTTGCTACAGGGCGTATGCACTCGCCAGAGAGACAGAAAGCAAGAAATCACTCCCCGGGGGGATGGCCACACCGCAATCCCTTCTCCTCCATTCTCCTCTTGGGATCTTGGGCACGTACACACATGTACCCACATGTACCCGGTGTGAGTTTTAAGCCTCTGGGTCCAGGACTTGAACCGTGGTAGACTACATGGGAGTTCAGTGACATAGTCATTATGCTAACTGCTGGTCCCAGAAATAATTCTTTAAAAAAAAAAAGTCCAGGATTAAAATGTGGGTAGGTCAGTGCCTTTGAGCACAGAGGGGCAGGGGCTAACTGGGGGTACCACCTCTTACCCTCCCCCAAGGTGGGATGAGGCTCAAGACCCCCTCTGGAGCCAGAAAATGGCACCAACCTAGAGGATGGGAGCCCACCTTCGGGAGCCTGGATCTCCACCCTTAGGATGAGCGGACGAGACCAGACTCTGCCCCCTCCCACCAGTCTCCTCATATCCTCTGGCCCTAACACGCACCAGCTAGGGTTAGGCCCAGAGCGGGCACTGCACCCGGACGCACTGCCTGGCTTTGAGCTCTGGCTGGGGGAGCTGGCACAGACATTCTGGATCCGGGCAGCACCTGGGCCGGAGAGAGATGGGGACAGGGAAACAGCCTCTCCATGAATGAAGTCTGCTGGGCCAGCCAGCCCTGCCCACTCAGAGCCTTGTGCCCTGGACTGCAGGCAGGGAACAGGTGACACACCTGCACAGCCATTCTCTTCCTGTCCTCCCTGCCATCCTCAGCCCTTTCCAAAGGTTATTCCTGGCTCTCTACTCAGCCCCAGGTGGGTGACCACATGGACTCCCTGTGATGTGAGGTGAGTAAAGACTCGCAGAGGCCTCCCCACTGCCACGAACTCTGGGCAGGAAATGGCTGTCATGGGCACTGTCCCCTCAGGTTCCCGGTTACACCGGTGGGCTGAGACTAGCTCTCTCTGAACGAGGTTCCTGCTCTGCCCTTCTCTGAATGGAATCACAGCCCCCTCCATCCCACAGTCGGTTCTGCAGCCTAAGTAAATGTGGGACTCACCTCCACAGACCTCTGAAGAGAGCTTTCTTGGCTGTACCCCAGTTCCTGCCTGCTGCACCTAAACCCACTCTGGTTCTGCGCTCAAGTGACTCAGAGGCATGAAAAGCAGAGTCATTCCCCGGAGTGACATTTTCACTAATTCGCAACACAAAAAAACACAGACAGAGGAATGTGTGTTTCTCAGTACAAAGTCAATGACGGTCTTTTCTTGGGAGTGGCTGTATTTGATTCAGATGCGCCTGATTTCAAGAATTAAATGCCATTTCTTTTATGAAATGTTGGCGAGGATAGACAGGTGTGTCTTGAGTGTTCTTAGGGAGCGTAAAAAGCCGCAACTCTTTGTGGGACTCTGCTTTTGTTTCCTTGGTGTTTCCATCTAGTTCGGACAGACCCGCTGGGGAGAGAGAAGCCTGAGGGTCACTCGTGCACAGCCGGCTGCAACGTCTGACCTGCCCTCGCCTATGTGCCTCGCACACAGCTCGCCACCTGGGTCAGCTTTTTACCTGCAGGGCTGATGTGCTCATTGTGTTAGTGCAGTCTAGTTTCTCTTATTTATTTTATATCACCTACTAATTTTTGAAAAAGAAGGGGGCATGAAATAGAACGCCTAGACTTTGGAGGCCGCACAGACTTGGGTCTGGGTCTTGGTTCCAACACTTCAGTTGGGCCTGGGGTTTCTGAACCTCTCTGAACCAGTGTGATCATCGAGGGTAAGGCTCTGGATTCATCATGGCTGGCAGCGCTGCTCCAGTCCTGGACCCTGTGGCTTGACAAACCCTGCAGCCTGAAAATCACCAGGGCCGTGAATGTGCCCCAAATCCCGAGAGGAAAAGGGATTTGGAGTAGCCATGTAGCCATATAGATATAATTAAATAAATAAATAGTGTGGGCTCCAGTCAGACAGCCAGGGTCCAAAACCAGCCACTGACGTACCTGGGTGATCTCTTTGTGCCTCGTTTTCCCCTTCTAAAATGGGAATAATTAGACTTCTTCATGGGGTTGTGAGAATGAAGCCAAGTACCTGGAGCAGTGCTCAGCAGACAGCTGGAAAACGCTGACTACAGAAATGACTGCAAGCAGGTTTCCCCTGGATAAGAGGCTGAGAGAAGGCAGGGCCAACACAGCGGGTAGGACCAGAGCATCCATCACTCAGGCCCTTCTACTCACCCACTCCCCCTGGTCCTGGTATCGCGGCTCATCAACCCCCACTCCCCTAACCCATCTAACTGCCTAGAGTGCCTTCAGAAACTTCTTACAAGTCCCCACAGATACCTAAACCGGAAGCACGATCCCCCCAGCCCACTCCACTGAGCTACCTTCTTCCTGGAAAATCATCCAACCACCTGTGTAACCCTAGAGCTGCTTCCTCATTCTCTTTACCCATACCCTGAACCGTGTCCCGGTGCAGTACTTACAGAAGCGCCAACGCCACTGGGAGCCGGCTATGAAAGCCACCCCAATGGCCATTACCCAGGGGGACCCTGCAGTGCCCATCACCTGAGAGCATTAAAGGGAAGAAAGGGACCAGCAGTTGGTGTAGTGGCTATGTCGCTAGACTTCCACGTAGTTGACCGGGGTTCGAGTCCCAGACCCGGTGGCTTAAACTCATGCCAGGCGTGTATGAGTGCCTGCCCAAGATCCCAAGAGGAGAATGGAGAAGTGAATGCCATCATCCCGAGGGGTGGGGTGGGGGGGGGGGTAATTTCTCGCTTTCTCTCTGTCTCTCTCTTTCTGGCGAGCACATGCGCCCTATAGCAAAATCTCTCTCTCTCAAAAAAAAAAAAAAAAAAAAAAAAAAAAAAACTAAAGGAAAATCAGCCTACTCTACACTCCAGTGAAAAGCCTTTTGGAGTCCAAGCGGTTTGGGTTCAAGTCCCAGCGGGGGTCTGGACGAATGCCACCATCTGAGTCCCAGTTTCTCCTCCAGTACACCAGTCTCTGACGATCTAGCTCCTATCCGGAAGCGCTACCGTCAGAACTGAGTAAGAGAATGGGTGTGCCGGTCCTCCGTGCGCGATGGACGCTCACACGTGCGAGCTTCCCTTGCAGAAGGCCGAGATAAAATGCTGGGCCCCGACGTGGACCCCATGCCCTGCCTGCCTAGCACTCACAGCGCGCAGGAGCAGACGGCCGGGCTGCCGACCGGCTCGCTTACCGCGAAGGCGTGCGCACCGAGAGATACCGCGGGAAGGCGCGACGAGCGGAGGAGGCCGCGTGGGGGCCGGAGGCCGCGCCCCTCCCCGCCCCGGGCCTCCCCCATCTCGCTCTCCCTCCCCGGACTACCTCCTCCCCGCGCGCATCCGGCGGCGGGCACAGGATGTTCTTTCGCTCGGGTCCTCCCCTCCCCCCGCCCCCGCTCTCACTTTCTCCTCGCTCCCCTCCCCCACGCCCGCGCCCGGCGCCGGCACCTAGTTTAACTCCTTCCCTCCCGCGCGCCTCCTGGGGGCCCGTCCTTCCTGCCCGCCGCGCAGACGCGGAGGGGCTGGGCTGGGCAGAGCGCTGAGCCGAGTTCGGTTCCTCCGGCCCGTCGCGGCGAGAGGAGCGGAGAGGGCTCCCAGGCACGGAGGCTGGCACCCGCCGACGCCTCGCTGAGGCCCCGGCCAGGCGGGGGGCTGGCTAGGCTGCTCGGCGCCCAGCCCAATCCTCCCCAACCAGGGTTCGGATAAGGAGGGGCCCAGGGCTCCAGGAGAGGATGGAGAGAGGCCACGCCCCTCGTGATTACGTCACCGTTTCCAGGGCAATCGGGGGCGGGGAACTGCGCTGGAGAGGGACAGACCTTAGGGAATGGAGGCAGCCGGATGCTCCCGGAGGCCGTGGGGATCTCGGCGCGGCGGGGGCGGGCTTTTCAATTGTCGCTTCTGTGCTCGCCTAGGTACGAGAAGGGAGAGACCGCTTCTGCTGGCTTCCTCATGCCACAAACCTTTACTGAGCTGTAATGTGCCTGGTGCACTGGGGCACAGGCTCAGCCCGAACCCCGCGCTCACGGGTTATCGTGACCGAGGGGAGGGGTGGCCGTGCGTCCTGTGACCGGCGTAATTATTAGTAGTGTCCCTTTTCACGCTTGAAGTATCCCAGAATGGGCGACATGGGCGACAGCTAAGGAAAGCCTGGATGGCAGACAGACTATGATAATCTTTACTCCTCGTTCTGCTAGCCAAATACCACTCGTGTTTGTGTTATTTGCTATTGATCTCGAGCGCTTGCGAGAGACAGAGATAGAGGGGAAAGTGAGAAATCACCCCCAAGGGGATGGCTACTCCAAATCCCTTTTCCTCTCGGGATTTTGGGCACACATTCACGTGCCTGGGGGTTTGTCAAGCCACAGGGTGCAGGACTGGGACAGTGCTGCCAGCTGTGGGATCCACAGCCTTAACCTCCACCCTACCTGCTGGCCCGCGAATCACTAGTTTTGTTTGTTTGTTTGTTTGTTTTAACAGATGATCAAACTGGTTCAGAAAGTTTAAGAAGCCCCAGGTCGAACAGTGAAGTGTTGGAACCGAGACCCAGACCCAAGTCTACATGGCCTCCAAAGTTTATGTGGCCCCTAAAGTCTAAGCGTTCTATTTCATGCCTTTTTTAAAAGTAAAATATAAAGTAAATAAGAGGCTCGGCCTCTGTGGCAGTTAGTAGCACAAAAATCCTCGGCCTGGTGGGCCTAAAACACACTGAGCATGTGCGTGGGTGCCCGGGATCCGGGAGGAAGAGGATCCTGGGGGGACCAGGCTGTGTGGAGGATGCAGCTCTCTCCCCATTTCTCGGTCGTGTATGTGCACATGCTCTATCAGGAATAGAAAATAAATGAAATAAAAGACACTGTCCCTGCCATGAACATGCTCCTGCCATGCTTATAACCTATCGGGAAAACATTGAAAATACTGCAGGGCACAACTAAGCAGTAATACACAGAAAAGACTGGAGGTGGCCCGTATAACTCAGAGGGAAGTTGATGAAAAAGATCAAAGTGGGGTGATTATTAGAGCTTTCCTGCAAAAGGGGGATTTTGAACTGGGTCAGGATGTGGCGAGGGGACCGGGACCCTTGAGTGTTTGTGTGTGTGTGTGTATGTGTGTGTGTGTGTGTGTGTGTGTGTGGGTGTGTGGTGTACCGAGGAAGAGCACAGTCTGGGGGATCAGACTAGGGACTCACAGCTAGGCAGTCTGGCCGTTCTCAGTGGCAGGAAGAGCCCTCTGTGAACCCCACAGCCACTGGTTGGGCCACCTCTTTTCCGCCTTGTACCCTCTGTGGTTTTGTCTGTTACAGAAGAGGCCCCTGGCAGGCAGCTGCCCTCCTTCCACTCTGCGCTGGAGGTCTTTGCAGTTGGTATTTGCCACAAGCTCCCCCGTGTAACTTGGATTTCAACTTCTCCCTTCCCAGCCCTCTCTGAAGATTTTTGGGAAACGAAAAATGATGGCAGCTCAAAACAAAAGTTCCCCGGCCACGATGGCACAGGCAGTAGGGTGCCAGTGTGTGAGACACTGGAGCCAGGTCGTGGGTTTGGATCCTGGGCTGAGCTGAACACTGCCACAGTGATCCTGCCTGGCTAGAAGGCTGGAGGACCCTGTGGAGGGTAGCTGTGTCTGTCTTTCTCTCAATAAATAGACTTAAAATAAAATAATTATTTATCATCATTATTATTTTAAATTTGCTACAGGGCATGTGTGCTCACCAGGCAGAGAGAGGGAAAGTGAGAAAGCAAGACGCCAAGTCCAGGACTTGAACTGCTGTCATCCATATGGGAGTCCAGCACCTTAACCACCACACCACCTGCTGGCTCCAATAAATAAACTTAAAAAAAAAAAAAAAAAAACAGGGGCCAGCAGATGGTGTGGCGGTTGTGTCATTGGGCACATGCGCATGCGTGGCTAAGATCCCAGGAGAATGGAAAAGGGATTGCGTTATGGCCATCCCCCCTCGGGGGTGATTTCTCACTTTCTCTCTCAGTCTCTGTCTCTCTCTCCAGCATGCATGCTTTAAGGCAAAAAAAACCCCAACAACTCAGAAGTGCCCAAGTGGGTATCAGGAAGCCAACAGGTTTGACAGGAATGGGGAGACCAAGGCAGGAGAGAATTTGAAGGATGAGATGGGACCATGACCAGATGGACTGGTCACTCGGGAAACATTTGCTGCCCTCTTGCTCTGACCAGGCACAGTGCCAGGCTCTGTGGCCTGGCCATCCCTGAATGAATCCAGATCCTTCCATATGGAACACACAGGGTAGCAGCTGGTGTACCCGGTGTGCTGGGTCCGAGGAGTCTGAAGCTGATAACATACACGATAAACGGTGTTTGACAAAGATTACGCCGGCAGGGTGTGTAGGAAGAGGGAAAAGCCTGGGTGGGAAAGGACAGTATGGCAGCTGCTGTGGGAACTGGGCCAAAGGGGAAATCTATGGGCTGGAGTGGAAGAAGAAAACAGAAAAGTAATGAGCAAATAATACATTTTGAAATAAAGGGGAAAAGCTGGAGAATTAGGCAACAGGTTAGCTGTAGGATGGTGAAGGAAAAAAAAGTAGTTTCAAACTGCTCCTTCGTAGGGGTCACGGTGGGTGAGGAGCTGCTGGGGCAGGAGGAATTCAGTCCCTTCTAGGCCGTGTAAGGGCATGTGTCCTGGAGTCTAGACTTGGAACTGGGAAGTCCAGAAGGGCAGTGGGCTGTCTTTTGAATGTCCCTGTTACAGCTTCGGAGCCATCACAGATCCAGGACACCACGGATTTCACGCATAAGTAGAAGGCTGGGGAAAATGACGGCAGAAGCGCTGCAACGGGCTGTTTCTGGGAGCCTTGGCTGGGTGAGAGCACGTTGGGAGGTGGTCCATGGTCCAGGCGCACTGGCAGCCATCTTCTGACCTCTGGCTACAGAGGGTGCCAGAGATGCTGTCAGATGGGCTGGGCTGGGGGCGGTGAGGCCAGGTGAGGCACTTTAGCAGCCTGGGGTCCCTCCCCCAGCCCCACCCTGGAAGGCCCTGGAGCCCAGGACTGTGCTGCTTGCCAGGGCCTTTCCGGGAACCCTGCAAGGGTGGAGGAGCCCCTCCCTGCCTGCCCTGGCACTCTCCAGGCACACAGTGTCCCTCCAGGCACCTTGCAGGCCTAGGGGGCTGGGACAGGAGACAGATCCCCACCCCACCCAGCCCCCAGGAAGAGCCCTGTTCTGGGCCACTGTCATCCCCACAATGCCACCACCCTCCCCCACCCCGAGACCACAGGAGACAGTGGGCACTGAGGAGGAAGAAGAAGCTTGTGGCTGGGTGGCAGCATTGTGGGTCTTTGCTGTGGCTTCGGTTGGGCGGGTGGGGAAGGCAGAAAAGCAGGGTCTCAGGCTTCGAAGGCCCACTGCACCTGCTTCTCCCGCCCTCTGAGGAAATCTTCAGGGGCCTCGGTGGTTTTGAGGGGAGGGGACAGGAAGAGACTCTGAACTCTGGGTCAGCTGAGGACAGAGATAGGGGAGATCGTCTCGCCCTGTATCCCATTTTCTCCAAGGATCCACTTCCTCTGCTCCCTATTCCACCACCACCCCAGAACAAACTCCTACTTCCATCGACAACTGAAAGTTAATCACCCCCACGAGGACTCCAGAGGCGCCCTAGAGCCTCAGGACTTGGGGAAATGGGCCATGTACACAGCAGCTGTAGGCCCGGCCACACCTGTCGTTGCGGTGAGAGCGTGCCCCTCCCAGGTGGACAGACCCGGCTGGCTCCGACTAGGGGCCGGGAACCGCTTTGGCGGAGGGGCTAGAAAGCCGCGGGAGGCGTAGACCCGCCACGTGGAGCCCGCCCGAGCACAGCGGTGGGCGGCGAGCTCACCCCTCCCGCGTCCCGGAGCCGCCGAGCGTCGGGTCGTCGCTGACCGCAGGCTGGGAGAGCGGTTGATCTGGTGAACGAACACACCCACTTACCCAGCTGCTGAGTCAGGCTGTTCTCGCTCGCGCCCGCCCGCCCGGGACATTGTGTTCCAGCCCCGGCGCGCTGGCAGCGGGCCCAGGCGCTCACACAGCCTCCTCGCCCTGTTTGTGCTCGCGGCTTGCGCTCGGCGCGCAGCCTCCCCGCCGCCGCAGCCTCCGGCGCCGCAGCCTGCGAGTGCGCGCTGGGGCGGGGGCTAGAGCGCACCCTCCGCGCGGGCGCCTGCAGCCTGCACGCTCTCCCGCCTGGGGGCACCGAGACCTAGCCCCCCATCTGCCCCAGGGCTGGAACCCAGGCTAGTGTGGGGCTTAGGTTAGCACGGTTTGGGGGGCAGGTGTTGGGTGCTCTACCGGGGAAAAAGAGCTCCCCACGAGCGCTCGGTCCAGGAGTCTGGCAGGGGATAGCTGGACGCTCGCCAGTCTGGGACGTAGTCACGTGACAACGGAAGCCCGCGTTGAGGGGACTAATTCAAGCGATCCCCGTGGAGCCTCACTGTTCCTCTTCCTAGGTCCCTTGCAGAAGCTGGAGTTGGGAGACTGCAGAGATTCCCAGCTCTGGCAGACGAAGCCCAGCCCTCCGACGGTTTGGGAAACCCCTGGCAGGGTGCCGGTAGTAGCGAGAATGAGAACCCCGTCACCAACCAGACTGCGGGGTGGAGGAAGGTGACCCCAAACTGTCCCTGGAGTCTGACTCGGCCTTTTGTCCAGTCCCAAACCCTGGTTTATACAGAGCAACATTTCTTTTTAATCCGTCCATCTGCAGAAAGGCGGCATTGAGCTCAGGTCTCACCCTCTTCAAACCAGGGAGGGACCAAGGATTTATAAACTGAGGGTCTGCCACGTGGAAGGCCCTGCTAAGGATGTCATAGAAGTTTAAGACTCCGGGCTCGTGTGTGTGCATGCCCAAAGTTCTGAGAGGAGAACAGAGGAGAGGAGTTTGCAGTGTGGCCATTCCCTCCCCTACACCCCGGGGACAGGGGGAGGGTTGATTTCTCACTTTTCCTCTCTGTCTCTCCCTGGTGAATGCATGCTCCCTAAGGCAAACAAACAAACAAACAAACAAACCAGTTTGAGGCCTAACTCCTAAAGTCCTTTCATCTCCCCCCTTCCCACCTCTGGTGTCCTATGCCATTTTTGTGCCAGGAACGCCCATCCTTCGTCCTCTGTGTCTACCCATCTCTCAAGCGCCAGCTCATAAAGCTTCCTTGAAACAGTGCCAGCCAAATCTGATTGCTTTCTCCTCTGAACACCAGGCACACTCAGTCCGTACCTTTCTCACGGCACAGCGTGTGGCCTGTCTCATATTCTAGCGATCTGTTTACTAATCCTGTTCTTCTAACCAGATTAGAAAGTCCTTGAGGCAGAAACAAAGTTTGCTTCTTCTGGGAGGCCTCCCCCCACTTCTCCAACTCATCCCCCAGGGGCCAAGCCTGCCACCGGAGTTGTTCAATAAATATTGGGTGGATTGAACAGATTCCCTGCCTGTGGGCCGTTTGCAGGCCACTGGAAGAGACAAACAGAGTGTATGAGGTTAAACAGTAACCCGAGCCGGCAGGTGGTGAGTACTGGACGTGTGTGACAGCTATAGGGTCTCAGGAGGAAGAAGGCACCACGGAAGACCTCAGCAGCTTCGAGGCTTTGTGCTCTGTGTGTGTGTGGGTGGGTGTGGGAGGAGGGGGGGTGGAGGTGACTCACCCTGGTTGACATCACCATAAAACAGCCCCCTTGCTAGGCACTTTACATGCATTGTCTCTGATACAAGAGGAGGAGGTTGGAGGGGGTTGGAGGGGACAGTGCCCAAGCCAAGGGGAGCCAACCAGAGCATAGAGGCTGTCCTGGATCTGAGCGCCCCGCCCTCAGTCCCTGGGCACTGCTTGTTCCTGGCCTGCCACTCCCACGCTACACCCAGGAGAGCTACCCAGCACTGCCCAGTTCTGGGTGCACTCTGGTCCCACCCTGGAGAACAACTGACGGGGTGACCTTGGGCAAGGCCCTTCCTCACTGTCATCTCTGGGTCCCTTATAGGCTGTGACTCTCTGAGTCAGTGGCCAAGCAATGCCACCTCCCCTGAAGTTACCTGAGCTGCTGTGCTGCCTGCACTCCTCCACCCCCACCCCACACACTCACTGCTCCCTCCCAGTCCGGAGCTGCTGAGAGGAACACTGGGTACAGGGCATAAGCAGGGATGGTAGGTTTCCTGTGGTTGCAAAAGGAACATCGGGACTTTCCCTGCGGTGCCCTAGCTGTGGGAGAAGTGGGGGAGGAGGAGGCAGGCCAACCTCCAAGGAACCTCTGCTCTCTTCCCTCCCCTGCTCAGTGCTCCCAGCTCTCCGAAAGGCTGGTACAGTTTGTTACGCTGGCCGGAATGTACTGTGTGTTTCATGTGGCCTCTGTCCAGTCCGACACTGGCCGCTTTATATTTATACTTCCTTCTCCAGCCGTGGCATCCTGCTGTCAGTCACCCTGCTCTCATCCCACCTCTCCCAGGGCTCTCCGCCCCAACCCCCACCGTGGGTCAAGAAGTGAGTCCCCTGCCCTCGCAGCCCTTGGGTTCTACACCCTTGCAGGGGCTGGGAGGGTACGATGCAGGCAGAGCCCTGGAGGGAACCCCCAGACCCTTTTTCTCTCCCATCACCCAGCCCTGAAACTGCCTCCAAAGCTATGGGGTCTCCCAACTGGGTCCAAAGAGTCTCTGGGTCTTTGATGTGGGTTCGTCTCTCCTTGACATCCTGGTTCCCAAGCACATCAGCAATTTTCTCCTGCCCAGCTAGCCAGGTGAAGGCTTTGTGTAGACTGCCTAACAAAAAAAAAAAAAAAAAAAAAAAAAAAAAAAAAAAAAGAAAAGAAAAGAAAAGAAAAGAAAAATGGGGAAAAGGCTGTGATGCCCCCATCGGTCACAGAGAACACAGTGCAGGCCTGGAGGGGGCAGGTCTGCCCACACCTGACTCCCAGAAGTCACATGTCCCTCATAGAGAAGACAAAATGGAATTTGACATTGGTGATTTCTGAATGATTTTTTCTGAATTGTGACCAGTTTCATCCTCTCAGAGTGGCTTCAATATTCAGAGATCAGTACGTCTATGATCTGGCCTGGAGCAAGTGATATTACTTATGTACTAATTAACATTGCTTGTATGAGGGGGTGCTCTCTCTGCCCCCCTCACCCCTCCACAGAGTTTAGAACCCAAGGATTGAAGGCTGTGTAGACAGGGACTCATTGACTCTGCAATAACTCTGGGAGGTAGATGCTATTATGAGCCCCTTTGACAATTAAGGAGATTGAGGGTCTGCTGGTGTGATTTTTTAAAAATAATTATTTTATTTAACTTTATTTATTTATTTTCATTTGACCAAGGAGGGACAGAGCGAGAGAGAAAGTGAGAAAGCAAGCCTTCAGATTCGAGACTCAAACTGCAGTTGGCCATGTGAGAATCCATCACCCTTAACCACCACACCACCTGCCGGACCCATTGGTATGATTAAAATAAAAAAATTATTGTGTTTATTTATTTTTTAAAATTTTTTCTATAGGGCGCATGCACTCCAGATAGAGAGAGAGAGAGAGAGATCGAGAAAGTGAGAAAGCAAGCCACCAGGTCTGGGACTCGAACTGGTCAGCCGTGTGGGAGTCCAGTGCCTCAACCACCATGCCACCTGCTGGCCCTACTAGTATGATCTTAATGTTCCTCTAAAGTAAGAGAAATAACACCCCACTCCGTGCTGGGAAAACTGAGGAGAGAGCTGCTGAGTGACTCAGCCAAGGCCAAGGGACTTGGTAGGCTTGGACTGCCGTCCGGACAGTGGCTCTCTTTACACTGTCTCTTATCTCAGAGCCTCTCCTGAGCTACAGCGGGAATTTCCCAAGATGTCCTCAAACCTGGTGACTTGAGGACCAGCAGTTAGTGTAATGGCTATGTCGCTGGACTCCCACGTAGTCGACCACGGTTTGCGTCCCGGACCCGGTGGCTTAAAACTCACGCCGGGCACGTGTGTGTGCGTGCCCAAGATCCTGAGAGGAGAACGGAGGAGAAGGGATTGCGCGTGGCCATCCCCCCTGGGGGGTGATTTCTCGCTTTCTGTCTCTCTGTCTCTCTCTGTCTGGCGAGCGCACGTGCCCTATAGAGAAAAACCTCTCAAAAAAAAAAAAAATCCTGGTGACTTATCACCCAGCTCTGTCACCCCAGGAGGAGATCACAGCACCACACTACCCCTTGTCACCCTTATCTACCCCCAGGGCATGAAGCAAGGCCACCAGACATCCTGCATGTAGTTGGCCTGTCCTGTTCTCTGGCCTCCGGTCCTCCGTGACTCTCATGGGCACATTTTGTCCCCTCTGAGCTTCTTCTTCCTCTTTTATCCTTCCTCCTCTCTCTCTCTCTCCTTGCTCACTGAGAGTCCCGTTTACATGGTGCCATCGTGTTGTACTTCTTACTTTTGCTTTTTGTATTCAGATTACCAGTCTCCTAGGACATTGACCAGGGTCGCGTGTGCCTTCTCCCCCTCCCGACACCATCTTGCTTCCAAGGAAGCACCTTCCATTCCTACCCCACCCCCACTCTCTGCCACACCCCGAGCTTCTGCCAGTGTCAGATTGCTCAAGTCCCTGTGTGCAGTGGGCACTTATTGATCGCCCCCTGTGTGCTCCAGGAATTGTGTTCATGCCTGGGACCCAAAGTCCAAAAGCTGTGTGCTTAAGTATTTATTAAGCAACTACTTTGTACACCGGGCATTGTTCTTCATCCTGGGGACCCCAACATTGGACTTTAGACTTAAGACTCCTGAGCTACTTGGGAAAGCGCACCAAACAGATCCTTATACCGCCCTGGGAAGTCAGGGACGGTGTGTGGGCAGAGAGAGGCTTCCGGGAGAGCTCGGAGGATGAGGCACGTCTTCAACTGGGAGAGGAGCTAGCCAGCCAGAGCAAGGGTGCAGGGTGTTCCAGGTGGAAGGAACAGCATGTCTAAAGGCACACAGGCGTGAAGCAGCCCCGTGTTCTCCAGCGGGCACTTGGAGTTGTTTGGTCTGGCTGGACAAGGAGTGCAGGTTGGGGAGCTCAGGGAGATGAGGCCAGGGGCAGGCAAGCCCAGATGGTGCAGAACCTCGTGTTCCAGCAAAAGGCTTGACCTTTATCCTGGAGCAGCCAGAAGCCCAGGCAGCGTCATGGCTCCCTACAGCCCTGAGGCTCAGGGCTGGGCCTGGGCCAGGCCCAAGGCACTCTCCTCTGAGCCCCTGTTAACCTACATTTACTGCTCTTTGGCTCGGCAAGGCCGGAGGGAGAGTCAGAAGCTTAAGTATAATGCCCTTTCCAAAGCGCAGTCCTTCACTCATTCATAAATGTTCGGTAAGCTCTGACGTTTGCCAAGTGCCAGTCTGAACATGGGAATGGGTCACTGAGTTCCAGGCTTGACTGGGCCTCTCAAGAAACATACATTCTTGTTTTTGTTTGTTTTTGATCCTCGACAGGTGGGGGGAGGGCAGGTCATAAACAAATTGAAACAAATTGGCAGGACAAGTTGAGCTGTGGTAAGTATTGTACAAAGAAGGAAACAACAGTGGTACAACAGTGATGGGGCGTGCTGGGTAGTCAGGGAGGTTATGTTTGGGCTCGGGCTTGGATGACAAGAATGAACCGGTCATGTGAACATCTGGAAACTGAATGTTCCAGGCCTATGCCAAGACTTTGAGGTGTAAAGGAGCTTGGTGTTGTCCAGGTTTTTAAAAAAGGCTAGGTTCCAATGCAAAATAGTCCCACGTAAGGATTATCTTACCCCGTTTTGTGGGGATGGAAAGTGAGGCTCAGAATAGTTAAGTTCCTCAGCTGATATCACAGCTGGTGGTACACCTTTTGGCTCTAAAAATCACTGCTCTCTTCTACCAAAGCAACACACAAGACAACCGAGTACCCCGAATTATCTAGGAAGGCCCAGTTTCTAACATTTCTGACGGCATCTTGGACGTTCTTTG
Source organism: Tupaia tana (assembly GCA_026018925.1). Classification (NCBI taxonomy): domain Eukaryota; kingdom Metazoa; phylum Chordata; class Mammalia; order Scandentia; family Tupaiidae; genus Tupaia; species Tupaia tana. Next base: position 128,509,380 of record JAKSZU010000002.1, read on the forward strand.
TATTGCAATTCATGGCTTCAGGCCGTCGGGCGCCACCAGTAAGATCCTAGATGAACACTTTAGTGCTGGAAGCTTCCGTTTCCTCATCTGTAAATAGGGCGAGGAAGGATCCCAAGACCATGGGCTTGCTGGGAGGACTGAAGGAGATCACCTACGTTAGGGTAGGCGGGAGGCGCGGTGCCTGGCATGTGGCGCGCATTCGATGGTTCTTTCTTGTTACCTTGGGACATGGAGGCCAACTGCAGAATGATCCTGACCCGGAGGAGCTGGGGATCGAAGGCATGCACCCAGGAAGACCAACAGTCAGGTCTCAGGTGCATGCGGGAGACACGCGCAGGGTGGAGAGCAGCGGCGCCGCTGGCCCGTCCCCGCTTGCTCAGCCCCACACTCCTCCGCGAGCATCCCTCGTTGACACATCTCGTACTTCCCGTTTCCAGGGGAATTCCTCGCCACAGGACCCACCTCTCTTGAGGACCTCACGAACTCTTTGAGCAGAGAGGAAGCCAAAGACAGGGACTGGGAAGGGACAACCGCTAGTCCTGGAATGTTCCAGGAGCCCCTGAAAGGAAGGCAGCCAGGGTGGAAGCCTGAGGCCCCTCTGGGAGCCCGGCGTGGCTATGGAGACGGAAGTTTTTCAGAGCAGGAGGGAAACCCGTGGAGTACGTGACACGCCTGCCCCTCCAGCTGCACACGGTGTCAGCAGGACAGAGACCCCTCCCCACCCGCCGCCGGGAGTCCCCTGCTTCCTGCTCGGCAGCTGGGAGGCCCTGTCCCCGCACATGCGCGCGCGCAGACACCCGTCAGGCACCCCCTGAGAGGGCCAGCTGCAGCTGGGGGTGGGGGTGCACTGAGGACTGCCAGGGCTCTCAGATCCCTAGCCTCCGCTCCCACCCCCCTGGCCCCGAACTGTGAGCCGCCTCTAGGTTTAAAGCAAAAAGCAAAACCCTGCTTGGTCCTTCCCGCTGCTCAGGGAAGCGGCCCTGCCTGGGGCTGCTATTTTTAGCAGGGCTACAGGGAAGGCACTTTTCTCCTAGACATTCACTGGGGACGATCCCCACCCCCCAGCCGAGACTCGAGACTCGTGGGGCCGGGGAGAGGCCCATACGGAAACTCCCCTCCCAGAAAGGGGAAACTGGTGTGTTTTCTGTTCCTTACACTCGCCAGAACAGGAGTTGCAGTCAGGCCTGGGTTACAGGGATGCGAGATCCTAGGTTCCAAAGCCCATGGCTCTGCCCCATCCCTGGACTCTGGGTCCCGGTAAGCCTGGGGAGACCAGGCACACAGCGTAGAGTTGAGGTACCCAGTCTGTGAGTGTTGGTGTCCCTGCAGAGACACTTGATCATAGCCAGATACTGTGGGCCACTTGGGTCCACTAGGCATCGTGGGTGGTGTTTTCACGGGTGTTGGTTTAGAAGTCATTAAACCAAGCATGTCAGCTCTAGGTGTTTTTCCGTGTGTGTGTGTGTGTGTGTGTGTGTGTGTCTTTTAAGTGCTAAAAGTACTTTATTGAGGAAACATTGACATTCTTGGGGGCTTCAAAAAGTTCGTGGAAATGGAATTAAAATACAAGCTTAGATGGGTGCAAAAATATTTTGAAATCCATGAATAACTTTTTCATAATATACATTTTCCATGAACTTTCCAAAGACCTCTCTGTGCCTTCTTTTTTTAAAGAGTTATTTTACTTAACTTTATTTATTTATTTATTTTTATTTTAAAAATTTGACCAGAGAGGAACAGAGAGAGAGAGAGAGAGAGAGAGAGGAAAGTGAGAAAGGAAGCCAGGACTTGAACCACAGTCGGCCATGTGGGAGTCCAGCATCCTTAACCACCACGCCACCTGCCGGCCCCCCTCCCTGTGCCTTGTACATACAGTAAAAGGTACAGATGTCAAGTGTACAGTTTGGTCAATTTTGACAAACGTATGTGTCAGTGTGACCGTCATCTAGATCAAGATTTCGGACATTTTCGCCACCCTGAACGTCCCTCTCGCCCCTTCCAGCCTGTTCCCACCCCAGAGGCAGACACAATTCTGATTTCTATCACCATAAATTAGTTTCGTGTGTTACAAAGTTAAAAAGAAATACAGCCACTATCACAGCAGAGGGAAGTGGCCAATAAAATTCTTAACACAAAAAGGGGGCCTCCATAAAGGAGGGTTATTCAAACTGTAAAAGCTAAGGGGTCACAGGAACAGCAGAGGGAATCATGGCTGCATTGCTGGACTCCCACAGAGCCCACCCTGTTTCTTGTTCTTTTCTTTTCTTTTTTTTTTTTTTTTTTTTTTTTTTTGAGAGGTTTTTGCTATAGGGCACGTGTGCTCACCAGACAGACAAAGAGAGACAGAAAGACAGAAAGCGAGAAATGAAATCACCCCCTGGAGGGGTGGCGGGGGATGGCCACGCTGCAATCCCTTCTCCTCCATTCTCCGCTCAGGATCTTGGGCACACACATACATATGCTCCATGTGAGTTTAAGCCACTGGGTCCAGGACTTGAACCGTGGTTGACTATATGGGAGTTCAGCAACATAGCCCTTATGCCACTGCCGGTCCCAGCCCACCCTGTTTCCCATCCCGGACTGGTTGCTTGAAACTCACGCCGGGCATGTGTGCATGTGAGCCCAAAATCCTGCAAGGAGAAAGGATTGTTGCTTGGCTATCCCCTCCTGGGGGAGTGATTTCTCACTTTCTGTCTCTCTGTCTCTCTGGTGAGCACACGTGCCCTATAGCAAAAAAAACTCTCTAAAAAAGAAAAAAGAAAAAAGAAAAAGAGAAGAGGAGAGAAGACAGAAGAGGAGAGGAGAGAAGAGGAAAGAAACTAAGAAATCACTGGCCTCGGAAACAGCAGTTTTGGGGCTAGCCACCAGGGTTGGCACCAGAGAGTAGCAACACTTTTTGCTTTTGTGTGTGTGTGTGCGCGTGCGTGCGCACGTGTACACACACTTGCCAGAGACGGAGAGGGAGAAAGCACCCCTCGATGGAGTCTGGTCACACTGCAACCCCTTCTCCTCCATTTCTCTATCTTGTCAGATTCTAGGTGCATAAGAACACATGTGCCCAGAAGCCGCTGGAGCTGGATTTGAACCACTCTGTTGTCCATGTGGGATCCAGCTCCCCCATCCACTAGGCCACAGACTGTTCTGGGACACTTTCTGGGGAAGAGAAGCTATATGGGAGGCGGGGAGAGTGAGGAAAGGGAGTCCAGGGCTCCTCTGGGTCCCCCAGAATCTGTTTCCCTCCTCCAGCAAGCAAGACCGAGGCTGTGAAGAAGGGCGTTCTCTGAGGTGTCCAGCTAGGGACAGGGAGAAGCGAGGGCCTCTGTGCAGCTAGCTTATCGGCCCTGCCTTTCTTCTGAAAGGTCCTCTGAAGGTCTTTGTGATCTGGGCCTCCTTCCCTGCGTGTCCTGCCTGGGAGGAGAGAGGCTGTGCTCTCAAAGGAGAGCAGTGGGGAAGTCTCACACAGCTCCTCATTCCTTCCTCCCTTCCTTCAAAGACACTCACTCAGGGGGCCGGCAGGTGGTGTGGGGTTAAAGGTACTGGACTCTCACATGATCCACCGCGGTTCAAGTCCCAGACCTGGTGACTTGCTTTCTCGCTTTCCCTATCTCTGTCTCTCTCTGATAGAACTGTAAAATAATAATAATTCTTTCAAAAAATATTTATCCAGACCCTCTCGCTGTGCGATGTCTTCTGCCGGGTGCTGGGGATAGGAGGATGACAAAGATATGTTTTGACTTGCTAGGGAGTCAGAGTTGGCATTCCCAGGGAGGCAAGGCCTTATACCTCCTTCAGGTTGTAGAGGAAGGGCCCAGAGATGTAAAGTGATCTTTTCAATACCACACAGCAAGCTGCGGGCAGGAGGAGGCAAAGAATGAGAACCCCCTGGTTCAGTTCTAGTGGGGAACAAGAGGGCAAAGGATGGCTCTGCTGTGGTGGTGCGGGTGGTTGGGTGCCGCCGTGCAATGCTGGAACCACGTGGAAGACCAGGGTTTGGGTCCCAGGCCGCCCCAAACACATTGGGCATATGTGTGAGCCTGGCTAGCTGGAGACTGGGGGAAGGGTCGCAACATGGCAAGCCCCTGTAAGGGGTACTGCCCCCACCACCATAAGTAACTATTGCGTTGTCAGAAAAGTCATGATGCATTTTTGCATAGAAAAACATGAAAAAATACGTCATGATTTTTCTGATGACCCAATAGAAAGAGAGCATGAAGGAAGTGAAATCGGCTCCCCGACACCCCAGCTTTCTCCCTCGTGGGCCTTCTGGGGTAGCAGAACGGGCTCTGATCTACAGCCAGAAGGCCCCATTTCTGCTTCTAGGCCTTACAAGCCCTTGCTCTCTCTGAGCTCTGGTTTCCTCCCACAGACACGAGACTCCGGAGGGCCCTTAGGGATCCTTTGGCTCCACGTTTCTTGGGCATCCCCTGCACTTCCTTGCCTTAGGACAGCCTCAGCCCCTTCCTAGGGCAGTCTCCTAACCATCTATGACTCAGTTCAAATGTTGCCCCCCAGGGCCGGGCCCACAGCTCAGCAGCTAATGTGCATAGAAAGTCAGATCCCACTTGGCCAGCCATGGTTCAAATCCTGACCCCAGAGGTTTGAAAAACTCATCAGGCATGTGTGCATGTGTGCCCGAAGTACATGTCCTCTGGGGTAAATAAATGATTAAATAAATAAAACCAGTGCTGACCCAACGCCCCCCAGTCGTTGGGGATCTGGTGAGCAGCGTCCCCTACATCTGCACTACGAGAACAGAGCCTCCCAGTTGTGCAACCCCGCCATCTTAGAACAGGGCCTCCCCCAGGCAGGCACCTGTTTGTCGGCCACTTTGGGAGACATGTAAGTGAACTCATGCTCCCACCCCGTACTCCCACAGGCTCATGTCCAACTTTCAGAGACTGACCCATCCTTCCTCGGGGCCTCCAAGACAACGTGCCTGCCTGCTGGGCAGCCCAGCCCAGGCCGAGCACCAACCGGCGGCACTTTTGGCAAAGGTGGCTGCCCTGGAGGCGTGACCCCAGGAAGGATGAGCAGGACAGACAGGGCCTCAGCCAGAAGGATGGCTGCCCCACCTCACCTTCCCGTCCACTCACAAGCACCTGGGCAGAAATTCTCCCTCACAGGGACCAGCAGGTGGCATAATGGTTATGCCGCTGGACTCCTACGTCGTCGACCACAGTTTGAGTCCCGGACCTGGTGACTTAAAACTCATGCCAAGCGATGTGTGTGCGGGCCCAAAGTCCCGAAAGAAGGGACTGCAGCATGGCCATCCCCTTGAGGGGTGACTTCTTGCTTTCTGTCTGTTTCTCTCTGTACATGCCCTATAGCAAAAATCTGTCTTTTTTTAAAAAAAAAGGAAAGGAAAGAAAGAAATCCTCCCTCACAGAGAACACAGCTCCTGCTCCCCAGCCACACCCAGACCCACTCCATCTACCTGCCCACAAACAGACTGCAAAGTGCACAGAACGTCCCCCGCTCCCTGCCCCTCCCCGGGCAGGCACCGCACATGCACTTTCATCACACGTGGGCACGCACAGACATGGACACACGTGTACAGGTGCATACATAAACATGCAGCCTCACACGCACTGACTGGACGCTCACACATACACAGACATGTGGGCACACATTCATTATAGACGTGCGCGTGCAGAGATGAGAGAGAGACGGAGAGAGCGCAGAGAGAAATAGAGACGCACTTCTCGCAGTGTCTGCGCACGCCATCGTCCCCTCCCTCCAGGCCTCCAGCCCAGGGGTTCCTGGGCATTCAGACATGCCCAGCAGATTTCAGGCTCACTAGGCCGGGGACCCAAACCGTCACTGCCATGTAGGATCCTGGTTCATCTGAGCAGCGTGGTACCACCGACCACAGTGCTGGCCCGTCACCTGCATTTATTTCTTATGCATTTATTATTTTGCCAGAGGGCACATGCGCTCACCAGAGAGAGCCAAAGAAAGGGAAAATGAGAAGGCCTCTGTCCTGACGACCCCCCAATGACCTCTTACCTGGGGCAGGTGTCAGTCCTGCCTCCAGGGACACAGACCTGCCCCATACAGGTGAATTGTGATCGATGCTGACAAAGCGTCCCGTCTCAGAGCACGGGCTGGAGACACAGTGGTTCGACCAGGGACGGCAGCGAGGGCTTCCTAGAAGTGAGATTTTGGCTGAGTCTTGAAAGGTTTTGATTATCAGAGGGAAAGGAGGAGGGCAGAGAAGCCCAGGAAGTGGACCCGGGGTCTACAGGAGGAACGCAGAGCAGGAAGGCAGGAGTGCGTGGGCACCCAGGGCCATGAGTCCAGAGAGGCTGGCGGAGCAGCAGAGGCTGAAACCACCTCCACTTCTACCCTAGGTTGCTGCACGGTTCTGGACAAGCGGCTGCTTTTTCACATTCTTTGATCCCTGTTATGTGACTTAAGCATTTAAGTCTAGAAAAAGCACGAGGTAGAATCCCTAGGGAGGGCGTCTGCTGACCCTCCAGTCCGACACTCTGGGCTCCTCACCCACCAGCTCACAGCGCTGAGAGCAGAGTGGGTTAGAGGGAGAGCCACAGCCCTGCCACTTGCCCGCTGGGGCTCATCTCACCCCTCTGTGCCCCGATTTCCAAAGCTGCGAAAGGGTGACGCCTCTATATAGGTTGTTGTGGAGGGCACCCAGAACACGGCCGAGCTCCCAGTAAGTGCCCAGTAGACATCCGCCATTGTCACTGGAATGACGTCTCCTAGTGAGGCAAAATTTCATTGGACTTGCCTCTTCTTTATTTTCCCCCCAGAGATTTTTGCTATAGGGCGCGCGCACTCACTGAAGAGACAGAGAGACAGAATGTGAGAAATCACCCCCCAGGGGAGATGGCCACACTGCAATCCCTTCTCCTCCATTCTCCTCTTGGAATGTTGGCCATGCACACACATGCTCCCGGTGTGAGTTTCCAGCTGCTGGGTCTGGGACTCAAACTGCGGTCAGCCGTGTGGGAGTCCAGCGCCTTAACCACCATGCCACCTAATGGCCCCGGGCTTGGCCTCTTCTGGGCCACAGGATTTGAGCTCTCCGTATGTAGTCTCAGGTTCTCCTCATAGATATGGCTCCTGTTGACCTGAGCAACACCCTCCTAGACATGCCCACATCAGTCACCCCTCCTTCAGTCCCTACCCACCCATGCCCACAGTATCGATACGGGCTTCTTGGGATAACTTAGTTTATTCTGTGTTCACATGTGGACAGGAAAACAAAACTGCCATGAAACCTGAGCAAATGGTGTGTGGGAGTGCAGAGGGTACCTGGCCAACTTCAGCTCAAGGGTCAGCCATGTTCCTAACATCAGAGCTGAATCCCAGTGCAGCGGCCTGGGTGCCCTGGCATCTCCTGGGTGGCTACCCTACAGCCCTGCATGCAGCCAGGCTTGGGAAATACCGGGGTTGGTTGCATGGCAGGTTGAGGGCAGTGTTCAGCTATGCAATGACAGCCCCCAAGATATCTGGAAGCCAGGTGGAACAGGTACAAATCTGGCTCCTTGTAGTGAAGGGGCAGGTGGAGAGGAGGCTTACAACACACAGCCAGGCCTTCTTCTGGAGCCAGGTCCAACTCACAGCTGCTTACCCAGTGTGAGGGCCCAGCTGATTCCCTTTCTTTCTTTCTTCTCTCTCTTTCCCTTTCTTTCTTTCTCTCTCTCTTTCTTTCTTCCTTCCTTCCTTCCTTCCTTCCTTCCTTCCTTCCTTCCTTCCTTCCTTCCTTCCTTCCTTCCTTCCTTTCTTTCTTTCTTTCTTTCTTTCTTTCTCTCTCTCTCTCTCTCTCTCTCTCTCTCTCTCTCTCTCTCTCTTTCCTTCTTTCCTTTCTTTCTCTCTTTCTTTCTTTCTTTCTTTCTTTCTTCTTTTTTCTTTTTTTCTTTCTTCTTTCTTTCTTCTTTCTTTCAGGTTTTCGCCATGGGGCTCGTGCACTCACCAGAGACAGTGAGAGGGAAAGTGAGAAATCACACCTGAGGCGGGGGGACAGTGCAGTAGCCACGCTGCAGTCCCTTCTCCTGGGATTTTGGGCACACATGAACAATATGACTGGTGTGATTTTCAAGCTGCCAGATCCGAGACTGGAACCACAGTTGGCCATGTGGAAATCCAGCACCTTAACCACCACACCACCTACTGGCCTCATCTCTCTCTCTCTCTCTCTTTCAGAGAGATTTTTGCTATAGGACATGAGCACTGGCCGGAGAGACAGAGAGAGACAAAAAGCAAGAAATCACTGCCCAGGGGGAATGACCACACCATAATCTCTTCTCCACTCTCCTCTCAGGATTTTGGGCATGCACACTCTCTTGCTCGGCATGAGTTTAAGCCGCTGGGTCTGGGACTTGAACCATGGTAGACTACGTGGGAGTCCAGAGATGTAACCATTGTACCACCTGTGGTCCCAATCTCTGTTTGTTTGAGAATGCTTTTTTTTTTTTTTTTCTGGAGAAGTTTTTGCTATAGGGCATGTGCGTACGCTTGCCAGAAAGACAGAGAGACAGAAAGTGAGAACTCACCCCCCAGGGGGGATGGCCACGTCGCAATCTCTTCTTCACTCTCCTCTCAGGATCTTGGGCACACAAGCACACATGCCCAGCATGAGTTTAAGCCACCAGGTCCGGCATTCAAACCACAATCAACTACATGGGAGTCCAGCGACATAGCCATTACACCAACTACTGGTCCCGTTCTCTTTAAGACAGGTTTTTCCCATTCTCAGCCTCTGAGCTGGGATTACACAACATCTAGTTATTTTTTTTTCCTTTTGGCTTAAAAAATATTCATAATAGGGACCAGCAGATGTAAAATTTGTGTCGCTGGATTCCCCCATAGTCGACTGCGGTTCAAGTCCCGGACCCGGGGGCTTAAAACTCATGCTGGGCATGTGTGCGCACATGTCCAAAATTCCAAGAAGAGAATGGAGGAGGAGGGATTGCAGCATGGCCAAACCCCCCTGCCCCGGGGTTAATTCTGTTTCTCTTTGTCTCTCTGGCGAATGCACACACCCTATAGCAAAAATCTCTCATAAAAACATTTCATAATAAAGAGTGCTTGTACATGCGGGAGAGAGAAGCGAGGGCAAAGTACCCTCTCTAGGGTCTCATTGCACTACAATCCCTTTCCTAAGCACTCCAGCTCATCGGGATCTTGGGCATACCTGGTGTTCTCAGGCTGACCTAGGGATCTGAACTACCGTGGGTCAAGCGGCAAGTTGTTCAGGTCAGTTTAGGCTTGAGCGTGCAGCCTGCCTGCTTCAGCCTTCTGGAGTCACTGAGATTACAGACATATGCCATGCACTGGGCCTTTAGGCTTGGGCTGGGAATCAAACTGGGCTTCTAGGTGGTCTCAGCCTGGGGATCCCTGTGTCTTAGCAGCACACATGGCTGCGGCTGGGCCCTAGACGATTCTCTGTCACCTATCAGTTCACCTCCCCACCCCACCCCAAACTTGTCCTTCTTAATCCTTGCCGAGGTTTTCTCCTAATATGCCATCCTGCCCAAGCCTTCTTACATCTCCTGTAAAATGGAGATAAATGTCTTTGTGGCAAGGGCTAAGAGGATGGAAACAGCCTCGAAAGTTAGAAATTTGGGCCTAGCAGGTGGCATGGTGGTTGGGGCCCTGGACTCCCCATGTGGCCCACCACGATTTGAGTCCTGGACCTGATGGTTTGCTTTCTCACTTTCCCTCTCTCTCTGATGAGTGTTTGTGTCCTGTAGCAAAACAAAATAATAATAATAATACATTAAATTAAATAATTAAAATGTAAAAAGTCAGAAATTTGGGGTGACAGGCATAATTCACTAGGATGTAGGGGACAGAGGGGAAAATACAAATGAGGAGGTAAGAAACTATCACAATATTGGGACCAGCAGTTAGCGTAATGGTTATATCGCTGAACTCCCATGTATTTGACTGCGGTTCGAGTCCCAGACCCGGTGGCTTAAACTCGTGCCAGGCACGTGTGCGTGCGTGCTCAAGATCCCAAGAGGAGAATGGAGGAGAAGGGATTGCGGCGTGGCTATCCCCCCAGGGGTGATTTCTCGCTGTCTCTCTGTCTCTCTTTTTCTGCCGAGCGCACGTGTGCACGTACCCTATAGCAAAAACCTCTCCAAAATAAAGAAAAAAGAAACTATCACAATATTTGCAAGCTATTTCCTAGAAAATACAGAGAGAAGCAAAAAGATAATGTACCAGACTACTGAGTAAGCACACATATTTTTGTCAACCTTTCAGAGCTATAATTCCCATACAATGCAAAACACCTCTGAGAGTACAGTTTGATGAGTTTTGACGAGTGTTTTTGTCTGTGTAGCCTCTATCACACTATAGATCAGTTCTTTTCCTTCATTCTAAAAGTTTCCTCATTCCTTTTTGTTAAAAAAAAAAAAAAAAAGTCGGGCCGGCAGGTGGCATAGTGGGGAAGAAGTAAAGAGAGCTGGATTGCCTCGTGGCCAATTGAGGACCTGGCGACTTGCTTTCTTGCTTTCCTTTTCTCTCTCTGGTCAAATTAAAAAATAATAACAAATGGAATTAAATAAATAAATAATTCTTTAAAAAAAAAAAAAAAGTTTACTTATTCTACCATGAAAGAGACAGAGACAGAGCAGAGGCACCCCCAGCCAGGTCCTCACACAGAGATTCACTTCCAGTCCCAGATGGTCTGAACCATGTGCATTCCCGACATGAGCTGTCTGGGACGGGCCCAGGACTCTCCCCATGTGGGTCCAGCTGTGTTACTGCTGTGCCACCACTTGGTCCTTCTGCTCCTTTATTTTTTTTTAAACAAGTATTTATTTAATAACGTTATTAATTTGTTATAGGACCAATGCACTCATGAGAAAGAAAGAGAAAGAAGGCCTCCAGGTTCAGGCTCAAACCACAGTCAACCACGTGGGAGTCCAGTGCCTTAGCCACCACGCCACTTGCTGGCCCTCTCCTAGACCCTTTTTGCTAATCAATCCCTGCTTGGCCCGAGCAATCCCTAAACTGCTTTCTTTCACTGTCTCACTATAGATTACATTTACTTCCTAGAAGTTCAGATACATGGACTTGTACAGTATATGCTTTTTTTGTATCTGACGTCTTTCACTTAACTTTTCCTGGGGTTTGTCCATGTTTTTGTATGTCCTGACAGCTTGTCCTTCTTTGTTGCTGTATCATAGTCAATAGGTCTGGCACATGCCTGTGTGTGCCTAGACACTACACCTTGATTCGCTGAGTCATTCTCTTGTTGATGGGCATTATGGTTGTTTGCCATTTAAGGCTATTAAGGAAAAATTGCCATGAATGCTCTTTATAGTTCATTTTATTTATTAATTTATTTTTTAGGTTTTTGTCGTAGGGTGCATGTGCTTGCCAGAAAGAGACAGAGAGAGGGAAAGTGAGAAATCACCCCCAGGGGGGTGGCCATGCTCCAACCCCTTCTCCTCCATTCTCCACCCGGAATTTTGGGCGCACATGCATGCACATATACACACCCGGTATGATTTTCAAGCTGCTGGGTCTGGGATGCAAACCACAGTCAACCATGTGGGAGTCCAGTGCCTTAACCACTATACCACCTGCTGGCCCCTGCACTACTCTTTGTGAACATGTGTTTCTTTCTCTTGGTAACCGAATTGGGGGCTGTAAGGTAAGTGTGTGTATGCTGAACTTCAAAAGAAACTACCACATTCTGTTCAAGGTGGCTCTCTGTTTCCACCAGCAAACTTGGTCACCTCTTGTGAACCCTTTTATTTTATTATTATTATTATTTATTAATTTATTTTTAGATTTGTTTTGTCACAGGGCATGTACTCGCCATAGGGAAAGTGAGAAATCATCCCCAAGTGGGGATGGCCACACTGCAATCCCTTTTCCTCCATTCTCTTCTCAGGCACACACATGCACCCAATGTGTTTCCTAAACTGCCAGGTCCGGGACTCAAACCGTACAGTCACCCTGTGGGATCCAGCATCTTAACCACAACACCACTTGCTAACCCTATTTATTTCAAAGAGAGAGAGAAAGAGCACCCCCTATAGCGTCTTGACTCCATGATCCATTGCCCAGCCTCTGCCAGGCCCAGATCGTGGGCACGCATGAACCTGGGCCTTCCCAGCTGGGTCAGCCTTGCAAAGTGTGACATTTTACTGCTCAGCCTTTTTACTTTTAACACTTCTGGTCAGGCACGCAGAGAGCCTTCAGTGAAGTACACAGATGCCTACGCCCCCAGCGCTTCTGCAGCTACTCTCCCTGGCCCCATGCTTTTCTCCGACCATCTCACCATCCCTCTGTTTCTCCGTGTTCAAGGCACATTTCCTGGAATCCTCCTCATTCAGGGCTCAGCCCGCGCGCTAACTTCTCAGCAGTCTTCGCTCACCACGCTCTCTAATGGTGTCCTCAGCACTTTTTATCACATTACCCTGTCTGCCCCTTGAGAACATCGGCTCCTGGAACAAAGCATCTTGTTGGCTTTGTTTACCGAGAACAGCACATAATAGGAAGTAGGTGCTCAATCTCCATAAATTGTACACTGTTGAATGGATTTGCAGGTCCTAAACATAGGCTCAATACATCGATCTTTGGGGTCTTGGGAGCTAAAGGATATGCATATCATCAAAACAGACATATTTAAAATATAAATTACTTTTATTGTCTGAGGCTGTTCTATTTTTGCATGCATATGTCTTAGAAACCTTAAAGTACAGAAAATGAGAAAGAAGAGAAAATTTAACCATAGTTTCATCAAGTTATTATGGTTTGAAGCCAGCAGATGGCATGGTGGTTAAGGCACTGGAGTCCCACATGGCTGACTGTAGTTCAAATCCCAGACTTTGTGGCTTGCTTTCTCACTTTCCCTCTCTCTCTGTCTCTGTCTCTGTCTCTCTCTGGTAAGCACACGTGCCCTGTAGCTAATTAAAAAATAATAATAATGATAAAGTTAAATAAATTAATTATTTTAAAAATATTATTGTGGTTTAAAAATAGGAATCAGGGAGCAGTAGGTGGCATGGTGGTTAAGGTGCTGGACTCCCACATGACCCACGGCCCAAGTCCTGGATCTGGCAGCTTGCTTTCTTGCTTTCCTTCCCTCTCTCTCTGGTGAGTGCACGTCCTATAGCAAACTAAACAATAATAATAATAATAAAAAACTAAATAAATAATTCTTTTAAAAATAGGAATCATCTTTTATGATTAGTTTTAAATTTTTATTATTTTTTTCATCAGCTATACTACACAGTATAATCTTCCAGAAAAGATTGTCCACATATAAATATAGGTATATCTAACTGCATTTTTCTCAAAAATAGTACTGTGCTGTATGCATTACTTTTTTTATTTAAAAATTTATCTTAGGAGCCAACAGGTGGCATGGAGGTTAAGGCGCTGAACTGCCACACGGCTGACTGTGGTTTGAGTCCTGGACCTGGCAGCTTGCTTTCTCACTTTTCCTTTCTCTCTTTCTGTCTCTCTCTGTTCAAATTTTTAAAAATAATAATAATAAGTAAAATTAAATAAATAATTTTTAATAATTATTATTTTTTTATTTATTCATTCATTTATTTTAATTTGACCAGAGAGATACAGACAGAGAGAGAGAGGGAAAGTGAGAAAGCAAGCCACCAGGTCCGGTATTCGAACCGCAGTGGGCCATGTGGGAATGTCCAGCACTTTAACCACCATGCCACCTGCTGGTCGCCTAAATAAAATAATTTAAAAAGTGTATTTTAGAAACCATTACACATCACCGTAAGTATTAGTTAAGATTAGGCTCAGAGTCAGATGGCGGGGCAACATGAACAAAGCCAGGGCTACACAGCAAGGTCCGACTTTGTATCCTGGAACGCCCTCCGTACACAGGCACATGGCTGGGTGCCCATGATCTGGGCTGGCTACGGCCGGGCGTGCATTATGGTGTGAAGACCCTGCTGGAGCTCTCGCTCTCGCTCTCTCTCTCTCTCTCTCTCTCTCTCTCTTTCTCTGTCTTGGAACAAATACATAAATAAACCTAAAACAAAAACCAAGGTCAACCATGCATAACAGAATATTCAAGATATCTGTCCTTGGCAAAATTAGACATCGATTGCTCTCTCTACCGAAGTCCAGAGATGAGCAGCAAGGGACTACTCGGACCCCACAAATACAGGACCCACGCTCCTTGTTTGTGACACCCTCCTCAATGCGGGGCCTCTGCCTCGGTCTGCCTTTGTATCTGCATCTAGACAACAGAGACCGGAAAGGAAATAGAAAGATGTCCATTTCTTCCCTTTAAGGACAATTCCTATGCTATGTCTGCTCACCTCTCATTGGCTAGAACACAGGGACATACCAAGCTGCAAGAGAGGATAGGAAATCCTTTATTTCAGATAGCCATGGGTCTAGCTCAAGAACCAGAGGAGAAGAGGAGATTGAATATTGGGGATGACTAACAATCTTGGCTCTAGTATACGTAGATTTGCCTCATTTTTAAAAATTTTCGTCAATTTTTGCTCTTTTTTTTAAAGAAATATTTCTTTGATTTTACTTATTGTTATGATTACTATTTTTTTTAAAAAAACTTCGATAGGGCACATGTACTCATGAGAGAGAAAGTGGGAAAGCGAGCCACCAGATCTCAGACTTGAATAATGGTCAGTCATGTGGGAGTCCAGCGCCTTAACCACCACACCACTTGCTGGCCCCATCAATTTTTGCTCTTATCAGTAAAAAAAATTTTTTTTTTGGAGAGGTTTTTGCTATAGGGCGCGTGTGCTCGCCAGACAGACAGACAGAAAGCGAGAAATCACCCCCCAGGGGGGATGGCCACGCCGCAATCCCTTCTCCTCCATTCTCTTCTTGGGATCTTGGGCACGCACGCACATGCGCATGACGTGAGTTTTAAGCCACCAGGTCCGGGACCCGAACCGCAGTCAACTACATGGGAGTCCAGCAACATAGCCATTACGCTAACTGCTGGTCCCTTATCAGTAAAATTTTTACCCAAACTCTGACCAACCCACTGTACTAAAAACTTTTGCAGTCTCTTAGGGAGAAAATGTTATCACTTTCTGATACGTGTAAAATGGTTTTGGTTTACATTTCTTTTTTCTTTTTTTTGTAATTTTTGCTATAAGGTGCATGCACTCACTGGAGAGATATAGACAGAGAGGGAGAGAATGTGAGAAAGCATCCCCCAGGGTGGATGGCCACACCACAGTCTCATCTCCTCCAATCTCTTCTTGGGACACTGGGCATGCACACACATGCGCCTCGCAGTTCCCCAAGCACTGGACTGTGCTGTCAGCCATATGTAATCCAACTGCCTTAGCACACACCACTGGCTGGCCCACATTTCTCTTCTTATAAGTTAGGTTGATTGTCTTTCCATACTCACCAGTGATTTAAGTTGTAAAAGTAATTTAAGCATCTGGTAAAACATTCAAATAATACAAAAAGAAACAGTAAAAAAAAACCCTAGCTGCTTAGTCCCATCTCCTTAGAGTTTGGAGGGCCGGGCCTGTAGCATAGCAGTTGAGCGCTGTGTGGAGGGATCAGACACACAGCCAAGCGGGGTTTGCATCCCAGCCTCAATAGCTTAAAAAACACACTGGGCATACGTGTGCCAGGATTCCGCCGGGGTGGTAAATTGGAGGAAAAGGGATTGTGGTGTGACCAGGCCCTCTTGGTGGTGTTTATCTCTTTTTCCACTTGTGGATATTCATGCACCATCTGTCATAATTTTTAAAAAGATAATTTAAAAAAATAAAAAAGAGGGACCAGCAGTTAGCGTAATGGCTATGTCACTGGACTCCCACGTAGTCGACCACGGTTCGCGTCCCGGACCCGGTGGCTTAAACTCACACCAGGCGCGTGTGCGTGCGTGCCCAGGATCCCGAGAGGAGAATGGAGGAGAAGGGATTGCGGCGTGGCCATCCCCCGTGGGGGGTGATTTCCTGCTTTCTGTCTCTCTGTCTCTCTCTGTCTGTCTGGCGAGCGCACGCGCCCTATAGCGAAAACCTCTCAAAAAATAAATAAATAAATTAATTAATTAATTAAAAAAAAAGAGTTTTAGGCTGGCTCCATGGCCTGGTGGTTACACCAGCTGGATCCCACATGATTAACCATGTGGTTCAAGTCCAGGACCCAACAGCTTGAGGAACACACCAGATGAGAGTGAGTGTGTGCCCAAAATCTGAAAAGGAGAAAGATGGAAGAGAAGGGATTGTGGTGTGGCCATTCCTCTCTCTCTGTTTCTTTCTAGCCAGTGCATACTCTACTAACAAAAAAAAAAAAGAAAGAAAGAAAAAAGAAAAGAAAAGAAAGTTTCTCCGGGTCAGACTGTGGTGCTCTACAAGGCAATCCCACTTGGAAAGTTCCTGGTTCAAGGGGACCAGCAGTTAGCATAATGGCTATGTCACTGGACTCCCATGTAGTCAACCGCGGTTCATGTCCCGGACCTGGTGGATTAAACTCACGCCAGGCACGTGTGCGTGCGTGCCCAAGATCCCGAGAGGAGAATGGAGGAGAAGGGATTGCGGCGTGGCCATCCCCTCTGGGGGGTGATTTCTCGCTTTCTGTCTCTCTGTCTCTCTCTGTCTGTCTGGCAACGCACGTGCCCTGTAGCAAAAACCTCTCCAAAAAAAAAAAATAGAAAGAAATATCTTGTTGGGGGTGTTGCATCTCCCTCTCTCTCTGTCTCATTCATAGAATCAATGAACAAACTGAAAAAATTAAAAGGGCTGTGAAAAAAAAAAAGCTCAACGAAAGACTGAGGGAGTTGCCACGTCAGATGAGACCAGTCCCTCAGGACCAAGGACTCCTGTCCCAGGAGTGGACCAACAGAGGCAGCCGTCTGTCTCTCCGGGGGAAAAAAAAAAAAAGTTCCTGGTTCAAGTCCAGAGACCTCCATGAGTATGCTATATGCTGGGAACATGATTGCCCATGATCTGGGGCTGGCTGGGGATGGATTGTGGCATCAGGATTCTGTTGGGGGTGCTGTTTATTTATTTATTTATTTATTTATTTATTTAAGAATTATGCATTTAATTTTATTTATTATTATTATTATTTGTCTGGTATAGGCCACGTGTGCTCATGAGAGAGAGAGAAAAAAAAAATGAGAAAGCAAGCCACCAGGTCTGGGACTTGAACTGTGGTCCACCATGTGAGAGTCCAGTGCCTTAATCACCACTCCACCTTCTGGCCCATGGTGGGGGTTGTGGATGCTGTTTCTCATTCTTTCTCTTTCTCTGTTTCTCTTGCTCATAGAAAAATAAATAAATAAATAAATAGGGGCCAGGCAGGTGGCGTGGTGGTTAAGGGCACTGGACTCCCACATGGCCAACCACCACAGTTCAAGACCTGGACCTGGCAGCTTGCTTTCTCACTATCACTCCCCCCACTATGGCAAAACAGAATACTACTAATACTAAATAAAATGGAATAAATAAGAAAAAGAAAAAAACAATAAATAAACTTTTAAAAAATTTCTTATATATGATCAATTTCCATTGGTGGATTTTTTTTTAAATTTTTAGGATTACTTATTTAATTTTATTTATGCATTCGTTTATTTTAATCTGACTAGAGAGAGACACATAGAGAGAGAGAGAGAAAGAGAGAGAGGGAAAGTGAGAAAGCAAACCACCAGGTCCAGGACTTGAACCATGGTTGGCCATGTGGGAGTGTCCAGCGCCTTAATCACCATGCCACCTGCTGGTCCCGCCATTGGTGGATTTTATATAAATATACATATATAAAATTTTCCATTATATTTAGTTTTATATATAATTATTATTATTTTAAATTTTATGAGAAAGACTGTCACCCCTGACAGGGCCTTCCTGCCACGATCCAGCTCTAGTCTCACTTGGTATGCCCATGGAGGTCCCAGGATGTGAACCCAGGACCTTTCTCATGTGGGTCCAGTTGCAGTACCATTGTACCACCAGCTGGCCCCACATATATATTTAATTTTTTTAAAGTAGACATGGGAGTATTCACTATACAGTGTCCTTACTTTATTTCTCACCTAATAAATTTTGTAGACTTTCATATCAGTAATAGAGGCACACATTATCCTTTTACATTGTTGTATATGTTATGTGAAAAATCATAATCTGTTAAGACAATCTCCTGCTCCTGATAGTTAAAGTGTCTTCAGTATCTAGCTGTTACAGTATCTTGCTATAGTGAACATTCTTGTGTGCATAGCTTTGACAACATGTAGGAAGACAGCTGTAGAACAAATTCCTAGAAGTGAATTATTGGGTCACTGTGTATGCGGGTTTGAAAATGTGATAAACATTGCTACATTGCCTGCTACAGATTACACAATCTTTACTCGTACAAACAAAAGTGTGTCTATTCCCCACAGTCTCAACTACATTGTATATTATCAGACTTTTTAAAAAGGATTATTTATGTAATTAATTCCATTTGTTAATTATTTTTTAATTTGACCAGCGAGAGACAGAGAGAAAGGGAAAGCGAGAAAGCAAGCCACCAAGGTTCAGGACTTGAACTGTGGTCGGCCATGTGGAAGTCCAGAGCCTTTAACCACCATGCCTCCTGCCGGCCCCTAAACTTTTAAATAATCAAATTAGATGAAAATGATTCATTAAACGGACTTATTTTTATTATGAGAGAGGCTAAACATTATTTTATGTATTTTAAAAAAATATCTCTTTTTATTTCTGGGAATTGTTTATTCATATTCTAGTCTCATTTTCTTTTTCTTTCTTAAATTAAAGTCAGGATTAAAAAAATTATTTATTTATTCATTCTCTTATTTTAATTTGACCAGAGAGACAGAGAGAGAGAGAGAAAGCGAGAAAGCAAGCCACCAGATCCAGGACTCGAACTGTGGTCAGCCATGTCTAGTGCCTTAACGACCACGCCATCTGCTGGTCCCTTATTTTTAAAAAAATAAAAATTTATTTAATTTTGTTGTTGTTATTATTTTAAATTTGTTATAGGACATGTGTACTCACCAGAGAGAGACAGATGGAGAGAGCAAGAAGGAGAGAGAGAGGGAAAGTGAGAAAGCAAGCTACCAGGGTCTGGGCCTTGAATCACACAGTGAGCCATGTGGGATCCAGTGCTTTAACTTCCTGACACCTGCTAGCCCAACTTTTTTTAGTTTGCCAGAGGGGCATATGCACTTGCCAGAGAGACACAGTGAGGTAGAGAGAAAGGAAAAGAGAAAGTGCCCTCCTACTAGGGTGGGGTCGTGCCTCAACACTTTCTCCCCCATTTCTCCTTCCCATTGGGATCCGAGGCAGGTAAGCACATGTGCCTGGCATGTTTTTCAAGCTATCAGGCCCAGGACTCAAACCACAAGGCCATCCATATGGGATCTAGCTCCCTTAACCACCAGGTCATGGGACCATCCCCCAAGTACAAGTTTTTAGAAGTAAATTCAGCCATGTTTTTTTTTAATATAATTATTTATTTAACTTTAATTAATTAATTAATTAATTAATTTAAAAAATTTGACCAGAGAGAGAGACAGAGAGAGAGAGAGAGAGAGAAAGCCACCAGGTCTGGGACTCGAACTGTGGGTGGCCATGTGGGAGTATTCAGCGCCTTCACCACCACTCCACCCACTGGCCCCCACCCATGTTTTCTTATGTTATCTTTATAGTTCTATTTTCACCTTCAGAATTTTGACCCACATGAAGTAGTTTTGGTATGAGAAATGAAATAAGGATCTAGGTCTCCCTAGGTAGTCCAACCAACCCAGCCTCAATGTTTAATCAGTTTTCCCAACATTATTTATTGAACATGCAAATGCTTCCCACTGCTCTGAAATGTCCACTGATAGTTAGGACTATTTCTATATTTTATATTATTTATTTTATATGATCTCATTGAGATGTATTTATATTTCATTTGCCAGAATTAAACTGTTTGAATGACAGTGGTTTTGTAGTATGTGCTAATATCCCATAAGACTATATTGCTCTTCTTTTTCAAAATTTTCTTAGCAATTTTACATGTTATTTTTTTTCTTTCTTCTTTTTCTTTTTCCTTTTATTTTATTTTACTATAAGGCACATGTGCTTTTCAGAGAGAGAGAGAGAGAGAGAGAGAGAGAGAGAGAGAGGAAAAGAATCATCCCCGGGGGTATGGCCATGCTGCAATACCTTCTCCTCCGTTCTCCTCTCAGGATTTTGGGCACACACACACACATGCCCAATGTGGATTTCAAGCTGCTGATCCAGGACTCAAACCATGCAGTCGGCCAAGTGGAATCCACTCACTTAACTGTTATGCCACCTGCTGACCCCTACATGTTAATTTTTTCAAATGTATTTTACAATCAGTTTGTCAAGGCGAAAAAGTAAAGTCATATTGCCATTAGGATTGCAAACGGTATTTTTATGCCTCAGTGTACAAGCACGCATAATTGCTCAACAAAGACCTATGAGTGATATATTCTATCTATAAATCCCCAAGCATGCTGGCAAGCTGCCCGCTCTCCACTGGGGGCTGCTCAGTGCTCTCGGTATCTGAAAACAGCTTCTGCAAAGGGGAGTTGTCGCAGGGCTAAATCCAGCCACCCAGATATATTTCTAGTTCCTTAAGTGATAAAAATGGGGAATAATCTTTTTTTTTTTTTTGAATATCACTTGCATCATCAGGAACAGTAGGACCAGGTGAAGGCAGCAGGGGCTGCTCTGGAGCTGAGCACCTCAGGAAGACAAGGGAGAAGCAGTTTCAGCTATGGCAGTGGTCGGCTGGGAAACCTTAGTGGCCAGTAGGCCTCTCTGGGCCCCCAGTCAATTGAACTCTAGACTCTGCAAGCTTCCGGGACCTTTCTAGATGGACTAATTTCTACCCACCCTTATTCTACAGGCATAGAACCTGAGGTACAGAGAGGGGAGAAGAGCATCTCAAGTTCAAATTTAGGGGAACCAGCAGGTGGCATGGTGATTGAAGCACTGGACATTACCACATGGCCAACCATGGTTCAAATCCTGGGCCTGGTGGCTTGCTTTCTCACTTTCCCTCTTTCTCTCTCTCTCTCTCTGTCTCTCTCTGGTCAAATTAAAATAAAATGAATGAATAAATTAAATTAAATAAATAATTTAAAAACAAACAAACAAACAAACAAAAACCAAATTGCTATTTAGTAAAAATATCAGAACCCAGATGAACGAGTACAAATAACTGAATCCTTTCTGACTAGATTGAGCAGAAAGGAGGCTTCTTTCAGGTTATTAGGTAACTCAGAATTATTGGGAGGAGTGAGAGAAATAGATTCCAGTCTAAGCTTCCAAAGGCAAAGCCAAAACCATATTGCAGGAAAAATGGTTGTTACCGCAATTGCTGGACACCAATGCCAAGAACTTGATGTTTGCACATCCACTCCTGTTTCTAATCCCAATGCCAAATTCTACTTCAGGAACCTGGCTTTACAACCCCAGAAAAATCACTCCTATTGCCATTGTGACCAGCACTTCCTGCCGTGCACTTCCAAATTGGTGTGTGATTGGTAGAGCTAGGTCACATGTCCATATTCTAGCTGCAAGGGAGGCTGGGAATTTGAGTTCTGACTTCTAGTTGGGGACAAAACTAGAAATTTTCCCAAGGACAGAAAGGCCAATTTGTAGCAATTCTCTTGTAAAGACAACTACATATACTAGACAAAAAAAAATTTTTTTTGTAGAGGTTTTTTTTGCCATAGGGTGCGTGCGCTCACCAGACAGACAGAGAGAGACAGAGAGACAGAAAGCAAGAAATCACCCCCCAGGGGGGATGGCCACGCAGCAATCCCTTCTCCTCCATTCACCTCTTGGGATCTTGGGCATGCACAGACACGCGCCCGGCATGAGTTTTAAGCCACCGGGTCCTGGACTCGAGCCGTGGTCGACTACATGGGAGTCCAGCGACATAGCCATTACGCTAACTGCTGGTCCTGACAAATATTTTTTAATCTAAAAGCACCCAAACCTAATGAGATAGTGAGGGAAAAGTGGACCAAGATACAGGAAAATGTAGGAATCCAGGGAACTGATAGTTGCAGATAAAATATAGTACTCCCAGTTAAATTCTTATCTGAATTCCAGAAAATGAATAATTTCTTAATGTACGACGACCCAGTTAAATTTGAAGTTCAGATAAACAACAAATTATGTTTAAGCATAAGTACGTTTGTGCAATAGTTGGGTCATACTTACATTAGAAAAGTATTCATTGCTTATCTGGGCTTCACATTTAACTGAATGTCCTGTACTTCCATTTGTTAAATCTGGCAACTCTACCCAAGACATGAACCCAGCATGCGGGGCTGCTTTTTTCCAAGGCTGTCAGCCCATTTGAAGGAGCCGCTGGAGAGACTGAACTGTCTGTGCTTTTGAAGGTTTCGTAAGATTAGGGCCCAGCCTTAGCGGCAGAGGTGGTAGTGGACGGAACTGCAGTGCTGGAAGCCAACTGCAGGCTTGGATCCTTGGTGAGCCTAAAATGCACAAGGTGTGTGTGCGTATCCAAGATCCTGAGATGGTGGAGGACTGGGGAAAGGCGATTAGGGTGTGATGTGACCCTGCTGAGGGTGCCTGACTCTCTCTCTTCATGCACACACAGGCACTCTCTTATCATGAATAGAAATAATAAGCTTTTTGAAATTGCCAGTGGGTGTGTGTGCTCACCACAGAGAGACAGAGAGGGATTTGCCCTAAAGGGGATGGTCACATCGTAATCCCTTCTCCTCCGTTTCACCATCTTGTTGGGATATGGGGCATGCATGCCCATATGTGTAGCATGTTTTTCAAGCCACCAGATCTGGTATTCAAACTGCAGTCAGCTAGGTTCCCCTAACCACTAGGTTCACAGGCTGGCACAACTTTTTTTTTAAAAAATTATTTTATTTATTATTATTATCAAATTTGACAGAGAGAGAGAGAGAGAGAGGGGGGGGGGGGAAAGTAAGAAAGCAAGCTGCCAGGTCCGGGACCCGAACAGAAGTCAGTCATATGGGAGTCCAGCCCTTAAACACCACGCTACTTGCTGGCCTTACAACTTTTTTTCTAACAAAAGAACCTTTCTTGGGACTAGCAGTTGGTGTAATGGCTATATTGCTGGACTCCCGTGTAGTCAACTGTGGTTCGAGTCCCAGACCCGGTGGCTTAAACTCACGCTGGGCGCATGTGGGTGCGTGCCCAAGATCCCGAGAGGAGAATGGAGGAGAAGGGATTGTGGTGTGGCCATCCTCCCTGGGGGGTGATTTCTCACTTTCTGTTTCTCCGTGTCTCTCTGGCGAGCACACACGTCCTATAGGAAAAACCTCTCAAAAAATAAAAAAGAAAAGAAAAGAAGTTTTCTTGAGATTGGGCTATAGAGTTGGACTCCAGAGTCTTCCAAGGTGGAAGAACCTATAAACATCTTCTGTAGTCCATTATTACCTTGACGGCCCCAAGCGAGCCATGGATGTGGGTATTCATGCTCTGTGTACTCTGTGACTCTGGGCTCCCTGTGATCTCCTCTAATCAGTAGAACATGATGGAAGGGACATGCCAGCCCTGGTCTGACCATTGAGAAAGAAACTACATTCTGGCTCTGGGAAAGCCAAATTCCATGTAAGAAGTGAAACTACCCTGAGAATGAGTACTTACGAAAGGAATGGGGGAAGTATGTCCTGTTGGATTTCAGAATTGCAGTGGATCTGTGGCTACTACGTGTCATTCATTTCCTCCCTTTGAAGAGGAGTATCCATTGGGATTTCCTCCCCTGGCTCTCTGTTGTCGTGGGGAGCACCCCCAATAGGGTCTTTTTCTTTTCTTTTTTTTTTTTTTAAAAGAATTATTATTTTTTTTGATTGAGCCAATACACAGTGTATTTTGGATGGAAAATTCATTTGTATGCTGTAATGATGTATAGTGAATTAATGTAAGTAATAAATAAATTTAAAGAGAAAAAAGAAAAAAGAATTATTTTATTGGAGTCCCCAACCTGGTGGCTTTCTCTCTGTCTCTCTCTCTCTCTCTCTCTTGCTCTATCCTCCCTCTCTGGTCAAAGTAAACAAACAAATAAAGTTAAATAAGACATTATTATTAAAAAAAAAAAAAAGAGCAGCTTCTACTGCTGAACTGCAGTTTAATTTAGAAAAAAAAAAAAAAGAAAAGAATTACTTTATTGGGGCTGGCAGGTGGCGTGGTGGTTAAGGGCGCTGGACTCCCACATGATCAACCACATTGCAAGTCCCGGACCTGGCAGCTTGCTTTCTCACTTTCCCTCTCTCTCACTCTGTCCCTCTCTGGTCAAATTTTTAAAAAGTAAATAAATAAAAAAAGTTAAATTAAAAAAAAGAATTATTTTATTTAACTTCATTTATTTATTTTATTTTTATTTATTTTAATTTGGCGGTGGCACCTGCTGGCCCCACCCAATAGGGTCCCGATGCTTCAATTCACCCCAGCCTCAGCCAGCCCCCAGTCACGGGCACAGGCATGCTCAATATGCTCAAGGAGGTCTCTGGACATAAACCTGGGACCTTCCTAATGTGGGTCAGTTTTTCAGAGGCTTGCATTACCACTGTATCACCATCCAGCCTCTGTTCTTTTATTTTTAAAAATTTTGAGGTATAATTAACCATATGATTCATTAATTTAAAGTATCACTCAGCAATTTTCAGTTCACAGATATGTACAACCATCAACACAGTCAACTTACAATATTTTAGTCACCCCAGAAAGAAATTCTGTATTCTTCATCTGTCACCTTCCTATCCACTCTTTCCCTACATCCACAGCCTTAAGAAATCACCAATGTGCTTATTTTCTTCTGTTTTCTCTTTTCCAGACATTTCAAATCGATGGAATCATACATATGGGCTTTTATGACTGGCTTCTTTCACTTAGTATGTTTTCAAGATTCATTCACGCTTTCGTATCTCTTAGTGTTTCATTCCTTTTCATGACCAAATAATATTCCACTGTGTGGATATACCACATTTGTTTATCCATTCTTCATTTAAAGAACATTTGAGTTGTTTTCACTTTTCTGCTATTGTGAATAATAGTAATATATACGGTGGTGTATAGATATGAGTCCTTGTTTTTGATTTTTGGGGGTGAACACCTATGCAGTGAAATCACTGGAATAGATGGTAATTCTATACTTAACTTTTTTTTTTTTTTTTGAGAGGTTTTTGCTATAGGGCATGTGTGCTTGCCAGAAAGACAGAGAGAGACAGAGAGACAGAAAACAAGAAATCAACTCCCAGGGGGGATGGCCACGCCACAATCCCTTCTCTTCTATTCTCCTCTCGGGATCTTGGGCACGCACGCACATGCGCCTGGTGTGAGTTTAAGTCACCGGGTCCGGGACTTGAACTGTGGTTGACTACTTGGGAGTCCAGCGGCATAGCCATTACACCAACCGCTGGTCCCATATACTTAACTTTTTAGGAACCGCCAAACTATTTTCCTCAGAGGCCACGCCATTTTATGTTCTTACCAGCAATGTGTGAGCATTTCAATTTCTCAGTATACTCTCAATACTTGGCACCCTTGTTGATAATTGGTTAACTGTAGATGTGTAACTACTTCTGAATTCTCCATTCCATTCCACTCATCTATGTATATCTTATCTGCCTTTGTGCCAGTCCCACACTGTGTTCATTACTGTGGCTTTGCAGTACATTTTGAAATCAGGAAATGTGAGTCCTCATACTTTGTTCTTCTTTTTAAAGATTGCTTTGGGGGACCAACAGATGGCATAATGGTTATGTCGCTGGGTTTCCACATAGTCAACCATGGTTCGAGTTCCAGACCCGGTGACTTGATACTCATGCTGGGTATGTGTGCGTGTGTGCCCAAGATCCCGGGAAGAGAATGGGGGAAGGGATTGTGGTCTGGTCATCCTCTCTGAGGGGTGATTTCTTGCTTTCTATTTCTCTGTCTCTGTCTGCCTCTCTGATGGGTGCATTCATCCTATAGTAAAAATATCTTTGAAACAAAAACTGATTGTTTTGACTATTTGGGGTCCTTTGTAATCCCACGTAACTTTTATTTTAAATGTATTTTAAAAGAATTATTAATTAAATTTATTATTATTATTATTATTAATTTGCTGTAGAGCACATGCATTCATCAGAGAGAGGGAAGGAATATGAGAAAGAAAGTTGCAGGTCTGGGACTTGAACTGCAGTCAGCCATGTGGGAGTCCAGCACCTTAGCCAGCAAACCACCTACTTTCTCTTCCATATGAATTTAATTAATTTATTTAGAGAGATATTTTGCTATAGAATGCGTGCACTTGCCAGAGAAACAGAGAGACAGAAAGCGAGAAATCACTCCCCAGGGGAGATAGCCACATTGCAGTCCCTTCTCCTCCACTCTCCTCTTGAGATTTTGGGCATGTGTGTGTTGAGTTTTAAGCTGCTGGGTTCAGGACTTGAACCGCAGTTGACTAGTTGGTAGTCCAGAGACAACCATTATGCCATATGCTGGTCCCTGAATTTTATTTTTTTTTAAATGATTTCATTTAACTTTATTTATTTACTTATTTTTAAATTTGACTAGAGAGGGGTCAGAGTGAGAGCAAGAGAGAGGGAAAGTGGGAAAGCAAGCTGCCAGGTCTGGGATTTGAACTGTGGTCGGCATGTGGGAGTCCAGCACCCTTAGCCACTACGTCACCTGCTGGCCCCAAATTTTATTTT
This sequence comes from Tupaia tana, assembly GCA_026018925.1. Lineage (NCBI taxonomy): Eukaryota > Metazoa > Chordata > Mammalia > Scandentia > Tupaiidae > Tupaia > Tupaia tana. Next base: position 128,536,003 of record JAKSZU010000002.1, read on the forward strand.
TTAAAGAATTATTTATTTAATTAAAAAATATTATTTAACTTGACCAGAGAAAGAGAAAGAGAGAGGGGGAGAGAGAGAGAGATAGGGAGAGAGAAAGTGAGAAAGCAAATTGCCAGGTCTGGGACGTCAATAGCATTTGGCCATGTGGGAATCTAGCACCTTAACCACAATGTCATCCACTGGCCCTTTATACAAATTTTATTTATTTATTTATTTATTTATTTATTTATTTATTGGAGAGGATTTTGCTATAGTGTGCATGCGCTTGCCAGAGAGAGAAAGACAGAGAGACAGAAAGCTAGAAATCATCCCCCGGAGGGATGGCCACGCAGCAATCCCTTCTCCATTCTCCTCATGGGATCTTGGGCACACACGCACACACGCCTGGCATGAGTTTAAGCCACCAGGTCCGGAACTCAAAACACGGTCAACTACGTGGAAGTCCAGCGGCATAGCCATTATGCCAACTGCTGATCCCCCTCCATACGAATTTTAAAATCAGCTTGTCAATTCCTATAAAGAAGTCATCTGGAGAGTCAGCAGTTGGCATGGTGGTTAAGATATTGGACTCTCACATGGTTGACCAAGGTTTGACTCCCAGACCTGACGGCTTGAAAATCACACTGAGTGCATGTGTGTGCATGCCCAAAATCTTGAGAGGAGAATGGAGAAGAGACAGTGGCATGCTATCCTCCCTGGAGAGGTGATTTCTCACTTTCCTTCTCACTGTCTCTCTAAAAAAAAGTCATCCGAGATTCTGATGGGTATTACATCAAATCTGAAGATCAGTTTGGAGAGTATTACCATTTAACAAGGGTAAGTCTTTTGATCCATAAACATGAGAAGGTTTTCCAGTGATTTAGATCTTCTTTAATTTTTTTCAACAATGTTTTGCAGTTTTCAGAGTTTAAGTTTTGTACTTTTTTTGTTAAATGTATTCCTAAGTATCTTACTCTTTTTTTGGTTAAGTTTTTTTCTTTCTTTCTTAGGGGGAGAGAGAGAGAGAAAGAGAGAGACAAGCACCCTCAAGGGGTCTCTTGCCTATCAGGCAGCCAGGATCATGGGTACACATGTGCATGTTGGGTGTGTACCAAAGTCACCCCAGGAACCAACCTGCAGTCTTCCACGTGGCTTCCAGCACAGCAGAGTATGCATTGTGTACTGCTGTGTCAGTAGCACAGTGTATGGTTGTGCCACGGTTGGGTTATAATTTATTCTTTTTGATGTCAGCATAAATGGAATTGTTTTCTTAATTTCATTTTTGGATGATTCATTACAAGTGTATAGAAACACAATTCATTTTCATTATTAGTCTTGACTTAAGAACTTGCTGAATTTATTAAGTTCTAATCATTTTTTAAAATTATTTTATTTTATTTTATTTATTCATTCATTTATTTTTTAATTTGACCAGAGAGAGACAGATGTTGAGAGTGAGAGGGAGAGGAAGTGAGAAAGCAAGCCACCAGATTCAGGACTCGAACCCTGGTTGGCCATGTGGGAGTGTCCAGCACCTTAACCACCACGCCACCTGCTGGTCCCAAGTTCTAATCATTTTTTAGTTCATTCCTTAGGACTTTTTTCCTGTTAGTTTGCAATAGGGTGTGCACACATGCCGGAGGGAGACAGGGAAGGAGAGAAATCGAGAAATCACCCTCTGGGGGGTACGGCCATGCCACAATCTCTTCTCCTCCATTCTCCTCTTGGGAGTTTGGGCACATATGCACATGTACCTGGCATGTTTTTCAAGCTGCTGGGTCTGGAATTCAAATTGCTGTTGACCATGTGGGATCTGGCTGCTTTAACCACCATGCCACCTGCTAACTTAGGATTTTTCTATTCACAAAACCATGTATCTGTGAAGAGATAGTTTGACTACTTTCCAATCTGAATTCCTTTTACCTGTATTCCTTCCCCAACTGTCTTGGCTAGAACCTCTAGTACAATTTAAACAGATGTGGTTAGTACGAACATCCTTATGTCGTCTTGTTTTCTGGGGAAAGCATCCAGCCTTTCACCACGAGGTATGATGTTAGCTGTAGTTTCTTCGTAGATGCACTTTATTAGGTTGAGGACTGGCTGCTAGCTTTTGTCAATAAAGCTTTATTGGAACATAGCCATGCTGCTTGTTTACTATGGTCTGTGGCTACTTTGCACTGTAACAACAGAGTTAACTAGTTACAACAGAAATGGTATGACTTGCAAGCCTAAAATATTTATTTAATAATAATTTATTTAATTTCACTTAATTATTATTATTTTAAAATTTGCTATTATTATTTAAAATTTGGTGAGTGCACGTGCACTCACCAGAGAGGCGGGGGTGGGGGAAGTGAGGAAGTAAACTGCCAGGGCCAGGACTTGAATCACGGTTGGCCATGTTCGAGTCCAGTGCTTTAACCACCACACTACCTGCTGGCCCCAAACCTAGCGTATTTACTATCTGGTCCTCTAAGAAACAGTCTGCTGATATCTGTTTGAAGGCAGGGACTGTTGGGATAGTTTGCTATGGAGCAATATAAAACCAAAAGGAATTCCAGTTCTAGACTAGGACTCCAACAAGCTGCACCATTCACTAAGGGGGAACCATAAATCAACATCCCCTCCCACAGACGATAGCCTAGTTTCAAGTCACCTGAGTGGCTCCGAAAACATGGAGTCCCACCCCTGAAAGTGGGTTACAGTGATCCCAGAATGCTAGTAGCCCCAGATGCCTCGCAGAAGCAAATGGAAAGCCCTTCCAGGGGAAGAGATGATCATCTTTAACGCAAATGGTTTTTTCAAACACTTTGTCCAAACCAGGTACACGAGGAGGAAAAAACATGAGAAAGAACCAGTAGTAAAAACTGACCATAGAAACAAACTCCCAGGGATTCCAGATTTAGAATGGTCAGATACAGACCATCAAACAATTACGCTTACTGTGTGTAAGAGAGAAAACCAAGCTTGAAAATTATAACAGGCCACAAGGAGATAGGAGTCACACGGGGATTTTGAAAAAGAACAACACAGAAATTCTGGAACTAAAATAGAAAGCATCAAATGGACCTCAATGGATGGGCTTAAGAGGAGTTTTGCTTTTTGTTTGTTTGAATTTGTCAAAGGATATGTGCACTCACTGGAGAGAGACAGGGTGGGGAGTTAAGAAAGCACCCCCCACGGGGAATGGTCACACTGCAATCCCTTCTACGTTTCTCCCTTTCAGGATTTGGGGCATCCGTGTACATGCACTTGGAGTGTTTTTCAAGCTACCGGGTTTGGGACTCAAACCGTGCATTTTGCCATGTGGGATCCAGCTGCCTTAACAACCATACCCCCAGCTGTCCCAAGAGGAGTTGTTTGTTTGTTTGTTTCAGATTTTTGCCATAGGGAAGGTGAAGGAGAGAGAGAGAGAGAGCGAGAGAGAGACCAAGAGAAGTTTTAAAAATAAATAAATAAATAAGCTGAAAAGGCAGTGGTTTGGTGATTTTTGGTTTTGTTTACTCGATTTTAGGTTTTTGCTAGAGGGCATGTGTGCACTGTCAGAGAGAGAGAGAGAGAGACAGAGAAAATGAGAAATCACCCCTGTAGGGGCAAGGGCCACGTTGCAATCCCTTCTCCTCCATCCTTCTCTCAGAATTTTGGGAACGCACATGTGGCAAGAGTGAATTTCAAGTCACCAAACCAGGACTCAGATTGCAGTCAGCCACGTGGGAGTCTAGTGCCTTAACCATCATGCTATCTGCTGGCCCCAGTGTAGTGGTTAAGGAAGTTGGATCTCACCCAGCTGATTTTGCAATTCAAGTCCTTGGACCCAGCAGCTTGAAAGACATGCTGGGTGCATGTGTGTGCGTGTCCAGAATTCTGAGAAGAGAATGAAACAGACGGGATTCCGACACGGCCATTACCCTTTGGGGATGATTTCTTAATTTCTCTCTCTCTGGTTAGAGCATGCACACTATGGCAAAAACTATCTTTAAAAAAAAGCTGAAAAGAAAATTAATAAACTGAAAGGCAGTTGGAAGAAATGTATTAGACCAAAGCATGGGAGAACAAAAGACAGACAATATAGAAGAAAGGGATGAAATGAGAAGATGTTTTTCAACTGGAACCCCAGGAAAAAAGAGGAAAAAGGACAGAATGTTTGAACATAGATGGCTGAGAATTGTTCAAACCTGGGGAAAAACTCATGCTATTATGTGTTCTGGCTCTTTTTATTTTTTAAGAATTATTTTACATTTATTTGCTATTAGTATTTTAAAATTTGTTGCACATGTGCTTGCTCACAGAGAAAGAAGGAAAGTGAGAAGGCGAGCCACCAGGTCCGGGACTCAAACCACAGTCAGCCATGTAGGAGTCCAGTGCCCCAACCACCATGCCACCTGCTGGCCCTATGTTCTGATTCTTAAAACAGTTGCATCATTAATTTACAAAGCTGCTTTTTAGAGAATTTTGGAGCCAAGATGGAGGTGGCTTCATAGTGGTGCTGAGTTCCAGTGCAAGCCATGCCACTTCCTAGCTGGGCCACCTAGAGAAGGCTGCCAAACTTCAGTTTTCTTAACCAATAAAAGAGAATAAAAAGTAATACCGGCCTGGGGTCAGATGGCACCGTGGTAAAGACGTGATGCTCTGCAAGGCATTTCCACATGCAAAGGGTCCTGGTTTAATTCTGGAGACCTCCCTGAGTACACTGAGCACAGTTGTGCCTATAATTTGGGGTCGACTGAGGGCTGGGGGTGCACTGTGGCATCAGGACCCTGTTGAGGATGCTCTCTTTCTCTCACTGTTTCTCTTTCTCATGAAATGAACTTTTAAAAACAAGCGACAACAACAAAACAAAGCAAAAAGAAAGAATACCGGCCTACCCTCACATTATGAGAATCAAGTGATATCATGCATGTGAACAAACTAGAGAAGGCCGAACGCTTTGGCCATGAGATGGGGTTTCAGCAGTGTCACAAGCATGCCCTAACAGGGACAGCTGGGACCAGCTACATCATTTACAGGGCCCGGTGTAAAATGAAAATGCAAAGTCCCTTGTTGAGCAATTACTAAGAATTTTCAGATTTTCATCATTAGACCAAGCACAGGGGCCTTTCTAAATTTGGGGGCTTGTCTAACTGCACAGATCACACTCCCATGAAGTCAGCCTTGGTGAGGGCCCTGTAAAGAACTGCACTGTGGGCTAGGAAAGGGTGTTCATTCCACCCCCTGGGGTCTGCAGACGCAACCCAAGTCATCTCTGAATTCTGAAGGACAGCAATGGTTAGGGAAATTGCAAGCACACAAGTTTCCAAATGCCTAGGAAGGCAAGTACAGTGGCCGGAGTGGTTTTCTGGAAGAGTGGGTAGGGCTAGCCAGGCTGCCATTAGAACTGTGGAACTGACTGTTCCCCACAGACTCTGGCCTAGGGAAAAAAAAAAAAAAAAGGCTGCAGCTGTATCTACAGGGCCTGTTGTTGTTTGCCGTGGTGTGTTACAACACAGCCTGGCAGCCTCTGGGCCTTTCTGTCTTTCTCCTGGAAAAGCCTGGTCTCAGAACATGTGACAGAGCCACACAGCACTGCAGGTTTGCCGACACTGCTTCGTGCTGTTCCCTCCATTACTAAACTTTTCCAGGTCAGCATATTTTTTTGCTCACACTCGTCCCACTGCTTGGAAGTCCCTTTCTCTGTCTGTCCACACCTTTTCGTCTGGCAAACACCTACTCCATTTTATTTTAAGACTCAGCTCATGTCACTTCTTCAATGACGCCTTCTGGTGTCTCCCAGAGAGAGCCGATACTCCCTCCTAGGGCCCTCCTCTATGCCCCATGCAGACATCTGTCACAAGCTGCATGACATGAAGAGTACAGACATGTAATGTGGATGTCCCTATCTCCTAGACTGAAGCGTTGAGGGCTGGGACAATGTCTTCTTCTGTACACCTTGCACATAGCTCAGTGCTTAATCCTTGATCAAGCATCCATAGTAGATGCTTGATCAATAGGTGTTAGTATGCAGAGTAGTTTTTTTGTTTTTTGCTTTTTGCTATAAGGCGCATGTGCTTGTCTGAAAGACAGGCGCTTGCTTGTCAGAAAGACAGAAAGAGACAGGAGCTTGTCAGAAAGACAGAAAGAGACAGAGAGACAGAAAGTGAGAAATCACCCCCCAGGGGGATGGCTAGGCTGCAATCCCTTCTCCTCCATCTCCTCTCGGGATCTTGGGCACGCATGCACACGTGCCCAGCTTGAGTTCAAGCCACCGGGTCCAAGACTCGAACCGTGGTCGACTACATGGGAGTCCAGCGACATAGCCATTACACTAACTGTTGGTCCCGCAGAGTAGGTTTGATTAACACTGTCCTGCTGAATTAATGCATGAATAAATTGTTTCAGTGACTCTCTGGGCCTTGGTAAAAAGGGAAGCTTCTAGGTATTGAGGGTAGACAATGTGCAAGATAGGGCCTCTGCCCTTGAGTTTTCAGTGTTGGCTCTATGTGTCTTTTCTGCAGACATTATCTCTTGAATGTAGGGAATGCCTGCAATACCACCCAGCACGGTGATTTATAGAAGAGGAACTTCCCAAATACGTGAATACAATTTAATGCAAAGAGAACACATTTGGAGCCAGGAGACAAGGGTTCCAATCTGGCTATGGGACAAAAAGTTTCAAAGATAACTATCCATATTATGCCCTCTAGGTAATTAACTATGAGGTTGAGGTTTGCTTGTCTTGAAGCTGTTTGCTCAGCAACCTACCCTTTGATGTTGGGAGTTGTGTGGGGAGAACAGCCAATTTTAAGAACCCTCCTGTCCTAATTGCCTGGGATCTCATGTTTGAACGGTAGAAAGCCATGGGAAAGTATGGTTATCACAGTATCCAGCGGGAGCCGCTACGTGCTAAATCGGTTCTCAAGGCGGGACTTGCCCAGCTTCCTGACTTCGCCCTGACTTCGAGGGGCTGTTTCCTGGGACTACCCTGGCCCGCTCACCTAACACAAACAGCTTCGCTAGACCCTCTCATCTCAGGGTAGGCCCCGTGTACAGACGGCGGGGTCGGGGGAGAACCTTCAGAGAGATGGTCCAGATGTGAAGTCAACTGTTCAGGCATTAGCTTCTTCCGAGATAAGGGATGATGTGAAGGGTGCGGGTCAGTTCCTCCATCCTTTCTCTCCGAGCCCCCACAAAGGGTAAGGGCCAGACACGTGGGCTGGTGTGGGGGAGGCGGAGAGGCAAATGAAAGTGGGCGGGGCTTTACTTGCAAGGACGGTGCACAGCCACCAATCCGGACTGGCAGAGAGTCAGCCCGCGCGCCTTTTGGGGGCGGACTGACAGCCTGGGGGCCCTATGGAAGGCGGGTCCTGCGGCCGGCAGGGGCGGGACGGTGCCGGGCGCTGCCCGGGGGATTCGGGCCGGCTCGCGGGTGCTGCCAGTCTAGGGCGGCGGCGTCCGGCGCGCGGGCTGCCTGCTGGGCGGGCTGAGGGACGGGAGGCGCGCGGGCTAGGCGGTGGGAGACGGAACCGGCGAGTCTCTACGGCGACAGGTACCCGCGCCATGGCCGCAGGGATGGGGCGGGCGCGGCGCCCCGGGTTGCGAATTCCCTCCTTCTGGGTCCCGCCGCCTCCCCGCCCCCTCACGCAGCTCCAGCCCAGCCCGGCGCGGCGCGGCAGGGCGAGCGGGCGCGGGGCCCGGAGGTGAGCGCGGGAACCCTCCGCCCGCCGGGGGCCCCTGGCCGCGCCGCCCTCTCGGAGGCTGGGAGCCGGCTGCCGCGCTCCTCCTCGCCGAGGCCAGGCGGGTCGCGCCCGCTCCTCTCTCGGCTTTTGTTTCCCGCCGGGGTGACAGGTCCGGCTCCGGCTGCCGGGGGCCCGGCGGGCTGGTGGGCGCAGCTGCCTGGAGAGGCGCCGGGACCCTCGGAGAGCCCGGCAGCCGGAGCGGCCGCAGCCGCGGGTGGAGCGAAACTTGCTCTTCCCGTCGGGCGGCGGGAGTCCCGGGACGCCGCGGGCGCGGGGGGCGCCTCACCTGGCGGGGCCCGGGGAAGGGGAGGACGGCGGAGCGGCCCGCTGCCCTCCGCCTCGCGCCGGGAACTTGGGGGGTTGTGTGCATGGCGCCGCCTTCACCTGCCGCCCTGGGCGCGTGGCCGGGCCAGCATCGCCGCTCCCGGCCACGCTGCGGGCGTCGGGGCGGCGGGCTCCGGCAGGTGACCGTAGCGCTGGTGCGAGGTGGAGGCAGCGAGTTGTCTAGGGGCCTGACTCAGTTCAGTCCCGGGGTGTTTGAACGCCTTCCGCCGCGTCGGTCGTCTGCAAGGTGTCCTGGCCACAGCCTGAGTCAGAACCCCGGAGTGCCCCCAAACCGCTTTGAGGGTCAGGGTGTAGGTTGTCCCCGCTCCCTCCCCTCCCCCCTCCGGTAAACAAGCCGGAGGAGCATTTAGTGTCATTTTGAACACGGGTTCTGCAGTGGCGGGCGAAGTGTCCCGAGGTGCAAGTTGTAAGCGGAGAATGCAGAACTCCAGATGCCCTTCGCTGTGGCTCGGGACAGCGTGTACGGCGCTTGGCCGCCATTCAGAAAATGCTGCATAAAGCAAACGGGCTCGTGGTTTTGGATTTACTTTTCGGGAGTACGTGCTCCAGTGGGATCAGGCTCCGCGTTGAATGGAGCTTTCTTTTCCTCCCTGAGGGTAGACAGGAGTGTTTATTTTCTTTGCCCATTTTGTTAGATTGTTGGACAAGGGAAAAGTTAAAGGCATATTTAATGGGAGTTCTAGCTCCCTCCTTCCATAAGGGTTTTTATTTCAGAAAAGTACACTAGCTGCTTCTCTTGGTGTTAGAATTAAAATTCAAAGATCAGCTTGAAAAAATTCTTTTTCTGGTGGGAAATTGTTGCTGTTAGAGTTTCTCTTACCGTTTTGTTTGTCTCTCTCTCCCAACTGCTCTCACTGAACAACCTACAATTACGGCCCTGACCAATTTAGGGGTTTTGTAGAAATGATATATTTTTAAAATACATATGTTAAATGAGAGTTGTTAATAACACTATTGATTTGTGAGGAACATTTGAGTTTACTCAGTTTTTTTGTCCTACTGTGACTTGTTCGAGTTCTTTATTGGATATGATTTATACTTAGAGATGTTTTAACTTCTGAAGAACAAAGTAATTTTCATTTATTTAATGCTAATTCATTGGTTAGTCATTTTATTTCTTTACCTAGGTAGTTAGAATAGTTGTGACTATTTGAGATGTTTTAAAAATCAAAGATGGCCTTTATAAATGATTTTTCTAAGACAATAAGCTTATTTGTTTTGAGTCTTGTCTTTTCAGTAAGAAAGCATGTATATTTCTGAATCTATTTTTTTTGTTACAGGAATTTTGGATGCGTTTCTTTTTTAAAACATAACTTTAATCAGTTTAATATGAGCAACTTAAAATATTGGACTAGGTGACTAATTAAATCTTAAATTTTCTGTTTATTCTTGAATTGGAAATGAAGGCATATTTGAATTTTTTAGTCTTCACAAGACTTCTCAGCTTAAGATGCATTAGTCCTGAAAAGGAAGAACATCATCTTTGTATCCATTTAGAAAAGGTCATTGCTTTTATTTATTTATTTATTTTTATTTATTTTTTTTTAGTTTTTTTTTTTTTTTTTTTTAGGTTATTGCTTTTAAAAGCTGAGTTGACTTTTTGATGCATAATGAGAGTAGGTTGGGGATTTCTGATCCTCATGTAGAGTGGATTTATTCCATCCAAATAGTTATATGAGATACGATAGGGACTTTCTTATTTTGGATGGTTTATGTAATTGCCTTCTTTTTATTTATTTATTTATTTTTGAGAGGTTTTCGCTATAGGGCGCGTGCGCTTGCCAGACAGACAGAGAGAGACAGAGAGACAGAAAGCGAGAAATCACCCCCCAGGGGGGATGGTCACGCTGCAATCCCTTCTACTCCATTCTCCTCTTGGGCACGCACACACACGCGCCCGGCGTGAGTTTTAAGCCACGGGGTCCGGACGCTAACCGCGGTGGACTACGTGGGAGTCCAGCGACATAGCCAGTACGCTAACTGCTGGTTCCCTGTAATTGCTTTTTTAAAAAGAATTATTTTTATTTAATTTTATTTACTATTTTAAAATTTGACCAAAGAGAGACAGACAGAGAAACTGGGAAAGCAGGCTGCCAGGTCTGACACTTGAATTGTGGTCACCATGTGGGGAGCCCAGCATTTTAATCACCATGCCACCTGCCGGCCCCTATATAATTGCTCTTTAGCATATAGGAATATTTTAGTATAAATACTATTATGTGTTATTAGAGGGTTTATAATCTTTATCCTATGATGATGCTTAAGTATACAGCATAAGTTCAAGTTACATTTCATAGATTTATTTACACGAAATCATATGTTGAGTATTTTATAAAAATTCTAAGTGTCTTCAGTTAAAAGCCATTTAAAATTTAATTTTTAGGTATTTTAATTAATGATATCTATCCATTTTAACTTGTGGTAGACTATATCATAAAATAATCAACCACATTTTACTTTCAAAATTAAGCATAGGGGGACCAGCACTTGACGTTAGGCTATGTTGCTGGACTCCTATGTACTGTGGTTTGAGTACCGGACCTGGTGGCTTAAACTCACGCTGTGTGCGTTTGTGCCCAAGATCCCAAGAGAATGGAGAAGGGATTGCTGCGTGGCCATTCCCCCCCAGGGTGGTGGTGGTAGTGGTGGTGGTGGTGGTGGTGGTGGTTGATGATTTCTTGCTTTGTGTCTCTCTCTCTCTCAGTCTTTCAGGCGAGCGCACGCACCCTATAGCAAAAACCTCTCAAAAAAAAAAAAAAAAAAGCATATGTTTAGTTCTTACAGCTACACAATAAAGATTGGTAATTTCTTGAGTCAGTTATCCTCAGGTAGGACTTCTTTTGAGTTCTTGGTGGTCGTAGTGGTGGTAATAGAGGTAAACGCTTTTAAATGCATAAAGCTACAAAAAAACAAGGGCTTATATTAAGAGAGCTAAATTTTAGGGCAAATCAATGACATTGTTAGAGACATTAACACTGCTTTATTTAAAAGTAATATACATGTTGTATCTTGCAGTAAGAATATTCTCTATCGTCCTTAATAATTTTTTATAATTCTTAAGGAAGCAGCTATACTGTACGTATTTTAGCACACTAAATTTTGTAAGTTTGCTAAGTAATTAAATATGTACATTTATCGGGACCAGCAGTTAGCGTAATGGCTATGTCGCTGGACTCCCACGTAGTCGACCGCGGCTTGAGTCCCGGGCCTGGTGACTTAAACTCACGCCAGGCGCGTGTGCGTGCATGCCCAAGATCCCGAGAGGAGAATGGAGGAGAAGGGATTGCAGTGTGACCATCCCCCCTGGGGGGTGATTTCTCTCTTTCTGTCTCTCTGTCTCTCTCTGTCTGTCTGGCAAGCACACGCACCCTATAGCAAAAACCTCTCCAAAAAAAAATGTACATTTATCATTCTGAAATTATTTGAACTTTGTAACTGATTCGATTTGATTTTTTCTGTATTTTATATTTCTGAATCTCCTTGTACAGTTCACTTTAGTGAATTTGAAAATTTTGACATTATATCCTCAAAAGTGTAAAGAAAATTAAATCTATCAGAGACTAAATAGATAATGGTATGTAAATCACATAACTGTTCATTTAAAACTATAACTGCTTGGGGCCTGCAGGTGGTGTGGTGGTTAAGGCACTGGACTCAGACTCCCACATGGCCGACCATGGTTTGCGTCCCAGACCTGGTGGCTTACTTTCTCACTTTCCTTTTTTCTCTCTGTCTCTCTGGTCAAATTAAAAAATAATGATGATAAGTAAAAAGTAAAATAATTATTTTTAAAAACTAGCTATTTAAGTGATTTGATTTCCAAATAAGACATTTATTTACTGTGTAAAGGACAGGTCTGCCAAATGAGACAGGTTAAAAGAATTATAACGGGACCAGCAGTTAGCGTAATGGCTATGTGGATGGACTCCCGTGTAGCTGACCGCAGTTTGAGTCCTGGACCTGGTGGCTTAAACTCACACTGGGTGCATATGCGTGCGTGCCCAAGATCCCGAGAAGAGAATGGAGGATGGGACCGGCAGGTGGCGTGGTGGTTAAGGGTGCTGGATTCCCACATGGCCGACTGCAGTTCGAGTCCTGGACCTGGCAGTTTGCTTTCTCACTTTTCCTTTCTCTCTCTCTCTCTCTCATTCTGTCTGTCTCTGGTCAAATTAAAATAAATAAATAAATAAAGTTAAATAAAATAATTCTTTAAAAAAAAAGAGAGAGAATGGAGGAGAAGGGATTGTGGCGTGGCCATCCTCCCTGGGGGGTGATTTCTTGCATTCTGTCTCTCTGTCTCTCTCTGTCTGCCTGGTGAGCACATGCGCCCTATAGCAAAAACCTCTCTCTAAAAAAATAGTAATAATTATAACAGGGCCGTGTGTACTGATGAATTGCTAATAGGTTGTAGCTGACAGATTATTAAGGATATTTTAGCAACATTTAGATCACTAAAATTCCAGTACCAATTAGAGTTTGTTAGAGAGTTGACATGGATTTTATACGTCATTTACTTCTAGTCTTTCGGTAAACATTTGGTTAGTGAAGGGGAGAGACCACCAGAGGGTGTATGGCATCTATGCATTTGGTGCACTTGTTTTTCACCCTTAGTCTGGAAGCATAATTTGAGTTTTAAGTCACTGGGTCCGGGACTCAAACCACGGTCGACTATGAGGGTGTCCAGTGATGTAACCATTACACCATCTGCTGGTCCCAGCAGAACTTTTTTTTTTGGAGAGGTTTTTGCTATAGGGTGCGTGCGCTCTCCAGGAAGACAGAGAGAGACAAAGAGACAGAAAACAAGAAATCACCCCCCAGGGTGGATGGCCACGCTGCAGTCCCTTCTCCTCCGCTCTCCTCTCGGGATCTTGGGCACGCACACACAGGCGCCCGGCGTGAGTTTAAGCCACCAGGTCTGGGACTCAAACCGCGGTTGGCTACATGGGAATCCATCGACATAGCCACCACACTAACTGCTGGTCCCCCAGCAGAACATTTTAAAAATAAGAATAAAATTTTATTTTAGTTCTCTGAAACAATCAAGTAAAAGATAATTAAAAGTTGGAGATTGTAGCTTTTGAAATTGCTGTTATTTTTGTAATCAAAATCAAAATTTCATCAAGACTTTTTTCTTCTTTTAGACAAAAATACAATTAGAAAACTGATGGGATCCAATAGGGTGCATGGTGGTTAAGGCACTGGACTCCCATGTTGTCGACTGTGGTTTAAATTCCAGACCTGGAGGCTTGCTTTGTCACATTCTTTCTCTCTGTCTGTCTGGTGAGCACATGTCACCTATAGCAAATTAAAATAAATAAATAATAAGAAATGAAATTAAATACATCTTTCAAGAAAGAAAATGAACTGATGTATTTTCAGAGTGATACAATGGGTTTTTAAGTAAATAGTTATACACGCCTATAACAGAAATCACTAGAAGGTTTTTTGAGATTAATAATGTACATTCGCATTGTATGGTTTTGAAATTTGCTCATTTTTTGGAAGGAGGAATAAAAGATGAAGAAAGATCAAAGAGGGACCAGCAGTTAGCATAATGGCTTTGTCGCTGGACTCCCATGTAGTCAACTGTGGTTTGAGTTCCGGACCCGGTGGCTTGAACTCATGTGCATGCCCAAGATCCCCGGAGGAAAATGGAGGAGAAGGGATTGCGGTGTGGCCGTTCCCTGTGGGGGGTAATTTCTCGCTTTCTGTCTGTCTGTCTCTCTGTCTTCCTGGTGAGCGCATGCTCCCCCTAGAAAAAACCTCTCCAAACAAAGGGAAAAAAAAGATCAAAAGGTGTAAGTTTTTTTTTTCCCTTTCGTAGTTGTAAATCCTTCCTTAAGTGGGCAATGGTAAATTTCTAGAATCTCCTCTAGCATTCTGCACTAATCTGGCAGTTTACAGATGATGTTAAATGAGGAGTCTCCTGAAAATGGTCATCTGAGGGACCGCAGTTAGCGTAATGGCTATGTCGCTGGACTCCCATGTAGTCGACTGTGGTTCGCGTCCTGGACCCGGTGGCTTAAAACTCACACTGGGCGCGTGTGCGTGCGTGCCCAAGATCCCGAGAGGAGAACAGAGGAGAAGGGATTGCGCGTGGCCATCCCCCCTGGGGGGTGATTTCTCGCTTTCAGTCTCTCTGTCTCTCTCTGCCTGTCTGGCAAGCGCACGCGCCCTGTAGCAAAAACCTCTCAAAAAAAAGGTCATCTGACTATCAAAAGCAGAGTTGAGAATTTCAGACTGATTTGTTCAAAAATCATATTTACTTGTGTTTCTTAATGTTTCTATCTCGGGAAATTAAAGAATGGTCTTTGTTGTCAGCTGAAAACTACACAGTGGAATTAGAGTTAAAATGTCTGTAACACAGACTTTCTGGAAGGGAGAAAACATCCTAGAGATGAAGTCTTTATCAGAATTATTCTAAATGAGAGTGGAATGTAATGTTCTTAACCCATGTTAAATATTAACCAATGAAATTATTCCCATGTATAACTTTTTAAAATAGCAAGACAATAAAACAGCCTTGTAATAATAAGACATATTTTGGCTTTTGTCTTTATCATAAAAAATTACTAGATAGTGGATAGTAACATTTAATGTATTTAAATTCTAGTTTGGGAGGGATATTTTTTATAAGGTGTTTCATGATGTGTAACAGGATAATTCATGTGGACAGAAATTTGTTTCATTTTTGAGTTAGTCTTAATTTAAAACATAAACTTAAGAAAATTTGAGCTATGTCATCTTTCACTCTTAACTTAATTTTTTTAAATTTTAATTTGCTACAGGGTGTATGCGCTTGCCAGAGAGAAAGAGAAGGATTCTGTCCCTTCTCTTCCATTCTCCTCTTAGGATTTTGGGCATGTGCACATATGCTCCCTGTGTGTTTTTCAGACCATCAGGTCTCGGACTTGAACCCTGCAGTTAGCCGTGTGGGATTCAGCTGCCTTAGCCACTAGGCCACTGGCTGGCCCCCTGAGTTTAATTTTATAAGTTCTTTGTTGATGGACTTCTCAGAATTATTCAAGCCCATTTTATAATACAAATCATTCCAGATATATATGAGATAGACAGATATCTATAGATAGATATCTGTCTATCTCATATATATATAAATAATGTATATAAAATCTCAAATGTGCCAACATACGTATGTTTAAATAAATCCAAACATTTATTTATTTACTTATTTTTTAGGTTTTTGACATAGGGTATGTGCATTTACTGGAAATCACCCGCTGAGGGAGATGGCCATGCCACAGTCCCCTCCCCTCCATTGTCCTCTCGAGATTTTGGGCATGCATGCATATGTGTCCAGCATGGTTTTTCAAGCCATTGGGCATGAGGCTTGAACCAGGGTTGGCCATGTGGGATTCCAGCACCTTAACCACTACATCATCTGCTGGCCCCACACAGCAACTTTCCCCCCAAAGAGAGAGAGAAACACAGAGAGACAGGCAGGCACTTGCAGCACGCACCGTGACCAGAGCCTTAGCTAGCCATCATCCTGGGCACATACCTGGGGTGTGCAGGCGGACCATAGGGTTCAAACTCAGCACCCTTCCATGTGGCCTTGGGTTGCAAACATTGCATTACTGCTGCACCACTGCAGCTGGCCCGTATCAACTTTTTCACAGTAGGAGTACACTACTGATTGATACAACAACGTTGAAAAATCTAAGAAATATTGTTCAGAGCACAAGAAGCGAGTCACAGATGAGAATGATGCCATTTATGAAAGATACAGGAACAGGCGAAACTAAGGTCTGGTGATAGAAATCAGGACAGTGGATGCCTCTGGGAAGGAGCTGTGATTTGCTGGAAAGGGGCACAAAGGAACTTTCTAGGGGTGTGGAAATATTCTATTGCTTGATTTAGGTGATGGTAATTGAAGTGTACACTTTTTGGGTAATTTTATTTTCATATCATTTTAATTTACAGAAAAGTTGCAAGATCTAGTACAAAAAATCTGTGCTTTTTTCCCTCCCTTTGGAGAGGTTTTTGCTATAGGGTGTGTGCGCTCACCAGACAGACAGAGACAGACAGAGAGATAGAAAGCGAGAAATCACCCCCAGGGGGATGGCCACACTGCGATCCCTTCTCCTCCATTCTCTTGTGATCTTGGGCACACATGCACACACACCTAGCGTGAGTGAGTTTAAGCCACCGGGTCTGGGATTCGAACGGCAGTCGACTACATGGGACTTCAGCGACATAGCCATTACACTAACTGCTGGTCCCAATCTGTACATTTTTTAGTATATAAATTTAGCTTTAGTAAAAGAAGAAATCTAAAAAAAAATTGTAGATGAGGGGAATGATCTTGTTTTCTGAGAAAGCTAAAATATCTTAATTAGGAATTAATTAGTGGTTTCATAATGATGTAGAAAAAGAGAATCGTAGACTGTCTTTTGTCTCCAGATATAGGTATTTATACTGCTTTTCACTGAAGTTTCATGATGGTATGTTTCTGTTAGATGAAGAAGGATCCTGACAATTATTTAGGCAGAACTACCACGGAGGGAATCTTGCTTTTGGTTTGTTATCTTATCGCCTGGGGAATGAGACTGATCCCTAGCAGTAGCTTTCTGGGAGTTAAAGGAGGTGATTATTCTACCTGAAAGAGTTGTACATCTTCAGTGTGCTAGTTTGTTTTTTTTTTTAATTTTAGAGAGGTTTTTTGCTATACGGTGCATGCACTTGCCGGAGAGATAGACAGAAAGTGAGAAATCACCCCCCTCCCCCAGGGGGAATGGCCACACCACAGTCCCTTCTCCCTCATTCTCCTCTTAGGATTTTGGGCATGCACACACATGTGCCTGGCATGAGTTTTAAGTCGTCGGGTTCAGGACTCGAATCACAGTTGATTATGTAGGAGTCCAGCAGTGTAACCATTATGCCACCTGCTGGTCCCTCAGTGTGCTAGGTTTTACACAGAAATGTATATGGTCTTTTTTTTTTTTTCCTTTAAAGATTTATTTAATTTAAAAAACTACTTAATGTATTATTATTTTTTTTTTCAATTTGCTATAGAACACGTGTGCTCACCAGAGAGAGAAAGTGAGAAAGCAAGCCGCCAGGTCTGAGACTCGAACTGTGGTCGGCCATGTGGGAGTCCAGTGCCTTAATCAGCAGGCTCATGCCACCTATTGGCCCTCATATGTTAGTCTTTACTGTCCTGGAGAATTTTCTAAAGAGGATGCAAATAGATCTGGTTGTAATATTTGGGTGGTGCTGTTTTTCGTAGGGAGAAAAAGTGGGTGCTTATAACCATACAAACTTGTTAATCATTGGTAAGTGGTAAATCTAAGTGGTGACTTTCGTCATTCTCTATTAGTTTCTGTGTGCTGTGGCCTCAATACTGTGATCTGATTTAAATTAAATCTATTTCAGTCATAACCTAAATAATGGTAATTGTTTTTAAAAAGCACTCAATTTTTGGGATCAGCAGATGGCATAGCAGTTATGTCGCTGAATTCCCACATAGCCGATCGCGGTTCAAGTACTGGACCCAATGGCTTGAAAATCACGCTGGACATGTGTGCGTGTGTGCCCAAGATCCTAGGAGGAGCATGGAGGAGCAGTGTGGCCATCCCCCCTCCGGGGTGATTTCTCACTTTCCCTCTCACTGTATCTGTCTCTCTCTCTGGTGAGTACACGTGATCTAAGGCAAAAACCTCTTGAAACAAAAAAGCTCTCAATTTTCTTTCTCTTTTTTTACTTTATATATATATTTAATCATAGAGAACACTGCACACAAGCGAACACACGTTCATGTTCTTCTAAAATGAAAGGCTAGGCCTTTTCTCCCTTTTATACACACTAAATTTAATTGGTCTATTGCGAATGAAGAAAACTTCATTTTAAAAGTACATATCTGAAAAAAAAAAAAAAAAGTACATATCTGAGGGACCAGCAAGAGGCATGGTGGTTGGGGCTCTGGACTATCACATGGTCAACCACGGTTTGAGTCCTGGACCTGGTGGTTTGCTTTCTCACTTTCTTACTCTCTCTGGACAAATTAAAATAATAATAATAATAATAATAATAATAATAATAATAATAAATAAAGTTAAATACTTCTTTTTTAAAAAAGTACTTATCTGAGTGGTCCCATGACCTTGTGGTTAAGTTAAGGAAGCTAGATCCCACATGGCTGACTGTATAGTTCAAGTCAGGACCCAGTGGCTTGAGAACCACCCTGGGCTCTTGTGCATGTGTGCCCCAAATACCAACAGAATGGAGAAATGTGGAGGCAGGGATTGCGGCAATGGCCACGTCCTACTAGGGGTGCTTTTTCCCTCTCCATCTTTCTGTCTCTCTTTGGTTAGGGCATGCGTCCTCTGGCTTATTTAAAATTTTTTTAAAAAGGAAGAAAAATATTTGTTAGGATTTTATTTTGAGTTGTCAGACATAACTGAAGATAGACTTTTAATAATATCTGTAACTTCTTGTCCATTCTCCTCTTGGGATCTCACATGCACACGGGCCCGGTGTGGTTTTTAAGCTGCCAGATCCAGGACTCAAACTTGTGGCTGCCAGAACCTGTGGTCAGCCATGTGGGAATCCAGCAACTTAACTACCACGCCATCTCCCTTTTCAGACTTTTTATTGTAAAAGTTTCACACATACACAGAACTGGAGTGAATAGTATAAACTTCCATACTCTCTCTCGATTCATTAATGGACTTCCATGTGCTCATTTTCCAGGTCCATGAATTATTAATATTTTGATTAATTTGATTTAAAAAAAAAATATTTCTTCCATGAGCCAGAGTGAGAGAACGAGACAGTGAGATAGTCCTCCACCAGGACCTGACAGTACAGTCCAACCAGAGCTCCAGCTGGCCCCAGATCATGGGCATGTTTGTGCCCAGAGTGCTCATGGAGGTCGCCAGACCAAACCTAGAACCCTCCCATGTTGATCAGCCTCACAGAGCATTGCATTTTCCTGCTGTGCTACCATCTGGCCCTCAGTTTGTTTTTCAGAGCTATTAAAATTCTCACAAATATTGTAAAATAGTGGTAACATTGGTGTACCAAATTTTTCTTGCAATTTTTTTCAATAGTTATAAATGAGAAACATAAAAGTGTGTTTTTGTTTAGAGATCTGGCTTTGGACAAATAGTAATTATGAAACAATTTTTGTCTTTACCTTTCTATCGTTTCATAGCCTGGGGAAAAAAGATAGATTAATTATTTAAAGGCTTGTTTATTTAATTTTATTATTACTGTTTGTTTTAATTTGCCATAGGGCATGTGTGCTTACTAGAGAGAGACAAAGAGTGGGAAAGTGAGAAAGCAAGCTGCCAGGCCCAGGACTTGAACCATAGTCGGCTATGTGGGAGTCCAGTGCCTTTAATTGTCGTGCCATCTGCTGGACCCAATTTTTTTTTTTTTTTTTTTTTTTAAGAGAGAGATTTTTGCTATATGCTGCATGTGCTTGCCAGAGGGACAAGAGAGAAGAGAGAGACAGAGAGTGAGAAATCACCCCTCAGGGGAATGGCCATGCTACGATAACTTCCTTCCAACCCAGAATATCTTTTTTTTTTGAGAGGTTTTTGCTATAGGGTGCGTGTGCTCACCAGACAGACAGAGAGAGACAGAGAGACAGAAAGCGAGAAATCACCCCCCTGGGGGATGGCCACGCCACAATCCCTTCTCCTCCATTCTCCTCTCGGGATCTTGAGCACGCACGCACACGTGCCCAGCATGAGTTTTAAGCCACCGGGTCCGGGACTTGAACCAGTCGACTACATGGGAGTCCAGCGACATAGCCATTACGCTAATTGCTGGTCCCAAGTTCAGAATATCTTTTTTATCCTCCATTTTTCCTCCCATTTTCCTCTAGGGATTTTGGGCACGCACACACACATACCTGGCGTGAGTTTCAATCCACCGGGTCTGGGACTCGAACCACGGTTGGCCATGTAGGAGTCTAGTGATGTAACTGCTACGCCATCTGCTGGCCCCAAAACAGATTAAATTTTAACTTTTCATTAGAATAAATTAGTCTAAATACTCTATAGCTGTAGTATCAGGTACTGTTTATCTGGAAAGTTAGGTTATCTTCAAAGTGTAGTATCTGAGAAATGCGGATGTCTAAATGTTCTCCTGTTACTTTCTCTGCCTCTGAAAACTTAATTGTTGTACTGCTTTATGTACTTATTACTTAATTTTATTTATTTATTTACTTATTTATTTTGGAGAGGTTTTTTGCTACAGGGTGTGTGTGCTCGCCAGAGAGAGTCAGAGAGACAGAAAGTGAGAAATCACCCCCCGGGGGGATGGCCACGCCGCAATCCCTTCTCCTCCATTCTCCTCTCGGGATCTTGGGCATGCACGCACACACACCTGACGTGAGTTTAAGCCACCAGGTCTGGGACTTGAACCATGGCCTCCTATATAGGAGTCCAGCAACATAGCCATTACACTAACTGCTGGTCCCAATTTTATTTATTTTTTATTATTCTCCAATGTGACCAGAGAGAGACATAGAGAGAGTGGGAGTGAGAGTGAGAAAGCAATCCTCCAGGTCTGCGACTCCAACCACAGCCAGCCATGTGGGAATCCAGTGTCTTAACCACCCTGCCACCTGCCAGCCCCAATTATTGCACTGCTTTTCTGCCACATCTTTTTAAGCCCCAAATCTATATTGCTGTCTAAACTTGAGGTTTAAATTTGTACCTATTCCTTGAAATGAAAATTTTGAATACCACCTCTGTAGCTGCTGTACACCAGCGTCCTCACCTAATCTCCCTCCCACCAAGACACTTGTCTGCGTGGCTTCTCTTTCCCTGGCAATGACTTTGTTATTCTCAAGGATCATTTTCGACTCTTCTTTCTAAGTCGGTCAGTCACTAAATCTCTTTGTTTCTAATTTTATGATATCTCTTTTTTATTTTTTTGTCCCTTTCATTTCTTGTCCTGATTTGGTTAATATGTTAAAGCAGGACGTTTTCCTCACTATATAATGAACTTCATGCATGTCAAACTTACGGTATGTTTCCGAAGTAAAATAAAAAAAGGCATTTCTTCCTTCCAGGAAAAGCTTCAGTAGCCTTACAGGCAGAGACACACAGTTTTTAAGACCTAGGTAATAATGATAGCTAAACCAAGGTGGTAGGGAAGCTTGCCAGATCACTCAGCTCAAATAACCTAGTGAATGGTGGCTGGCAGGACCCACAGTTTATCAACAGGGTTTGAACAGCAGCCCGCCTTAGACCACAGACGTGGCCCAGGATGACTTCCTTCCGGCCCAGAATATCTTTTTTTTTTTTTTTTTAAATTTTTGTCACAGTGCATGTGTGCTCACCAGAGAGCGGGAGAGAAGAAAAAGCACCCTCACCAGGCTGTGGTCACATTGCAGTTCCCTCTCCTCCATCTCTTTCTGCTCTTGGGATTCTGGGCACACATGCACACGTGCCTGGCATGTTTCTCAAGTCGCCGACTCTGAGACTTGAACCATGTGGTCATTCATGTTGGATCCAGCTGCCTTAACTTCCATGCGTTGGGCTGGCCCCAGCCCAGAATATCTGTAAGTGCTTTGCAGTCGGAGAAATGCAGAACTGAGTGTTTGTAACACATTTTCAGGACATTCTACTGTTTTTATGACTAAAAGTACGAATGTATGGATTTACCTGGAGACTTCTCCTACCCCTTGGCCAGTATATCCTGGTTGAGATAATTCCTGCTAAAAATCCACTTGTTGCTATGGGGCCTGCAAGGTGGCATGGTGGTAAAGGTGCTGGATTCCCACATGGCTGACCACGGTTCTAGTCCCAGACCCAGTGGCTTGAAAATCACTCTGGGCATGTATGCATGAGTGCCCAAAATCCTTAGAGGAGAATGGAGGAGAAGGGGTTGTAACGTGGCCATTCCCCCCGTAGGGTTAATTTCTCACTTTCCCTCTTTCTGCCTCTCTCTGGTGAGTGTACTCACCCTGTGGCAAAAAACAAAATATATATATATATATATATATACATATATATATATATATATATATATATATATATACACCCAGAAAATAAAAAGCCACTTGTGCTCCAAGTGACATGCTTTCTCTTTAGAGACTCCTGAAATGGGAGTTTATCAGAAAGATTGGAGCCCAAGGGACCAGCAGTTAGCGTAATGGCTATGTCGCTGGACTCCCATGTAGTCGACCGCGGTTCGCGTCCTGGAGCTGGTGGCTTAAAATTCAAGCTGGGCGCGTGTGCGTGCGTGCCCAAGATCCCGAGAGGAGTATGGAGGAGAAGGGATTGCGGTGTGGCCATTCCCCTTGGGGAGTGATTTCTCGCCTTCTGTCTGTCTGTCTGTCTGGCGAGTGCACGTGCCCCATAGCAAAAACCTCTTAAAAAAAAACAAAAAAAAAAAAAAAAAAAAAGAAAGAAAAGAAAGAAAGATTGGAGCCCACGATCAGTTGGGAGGCTATTAAACAAAAAGGGGAAAATGAGTGATATCGACTGTACTTTTCCACTAGCAGTTGTCTAGCTTCCAGGGATCTTGGGCCTGATTAATTTCCAGATATGTTGTAGTTTATTGCTTCGCTGGTTTTTGTTCTTGTTTTTAGCTTTTGCTGCAGGGTACGTGTACCCACCAGAGAGAGAGAGAGAGAGAGAGAGAGAGAGATTGAGAATTCACCACCTGGGGGGACGGCTATGCTGCAGTCCCTTCTCGTCCTCTCGCAGGATTTTGGGCATGCTCACACATGTACACACACATGCCCAGTGTGATTTTCAAGCCCGGGTCTGGAACTCCCACTGCACTGGGCTATGTGGGATCCAGCATCTTAACCTCCACACCATCTACTGGCCCGACCTTGGTTTTTGGTTAGCTTACAGAGACTGTTCTTCTTTCAGCTTTCTAGGAAATGTTTGAATTTTCTCCGGGTGGGAATCAAGACCCAATATATACTGCATTGTCTTAGATAGCCCAGAGTATCTTGTTACTTTCTTTTAAGAGATCTACAGAATATGGATATAACAAAATGCTTATGTAAAAATTTAATGGTTATTAAGGTTGGAAAAGGAGAAAAATGCACTGTTTCGGAAGCCTGGTAGAAGTAAACATTTGCAGTGAGATTTCAGGAGTGTTGCTACTAAGTGGTTGTATGGTCTTGGGCAGTTACTTACCCTTTCTGAGCCTTACTTCAATTGTGAAATGAGTGGGTTGGATTAAACAGTATTGTAAGACTTCTTTGCAGCTTTGAAATGAAAAGATAGAGACCAGCAGATGGCGTAATGGTTATGTTGCCAGATTCCCACATAAGTCGACTGTGGTTTGAGTCTCGGACCCAGCGGCTTAAAAGTCACGCCGGATGCACGTGCGTGCGTGCCCAAAATCATGAGAGGAGAATGGGGGAGAAGGGATTGTGGCGTTGCCATCCCCCCCCGGGGGGGGGTGATTTCTTGCTTTCTGTCTCTCTGTCTCTCTTGCAAGCGCATGTGCCCTATAGCAAAAGTCTCCCTTTAAAAAAAAAAAAGAAGAAAGGAATTAAAAGATGAATGGTTTCTAAGAAAAGCACTTCCAGCTTTTACACTGTTTTTTGTTAATGATTTTTGCTGTGGCTGTTTCATATACATACTCTTTTCCTGACCGCTATTTCCTCTAGTGGTCAGGAAAAGAAATAATTAAGAGTCAGCATTCATAAACTAGATTAGATTTTAGTGTTTTTGTTTATGTTAGGCCATTGAATTTATTCTAGATGGATTTTCTCTTTCTTCTCCTCCCCTCTTCTCTCTTCCTCTCTCTTCCCCTCCTCTCCCCTTGTCTCTTTTTTCTATCTTCCCTTCTTTTCCTTTTCTTCCCTTCCCTTTCTTTTTTTGAGAGACAGGGACTCCTTTGGGTCTTGTCACACCACGGTCTTTCCCCAGACAGGACTGTGGATGTCCTGACATGCTCAGGTTAACCCAGGATTGGAACCCCCTCCCTCATGGCTTCAGTACTACACAGCATTGCCCTGTTGACTGTACTGCAGCTGGGCCTGCACCTTTACTTTCAGTTTATACGTGGGGACTTCAAAAAGTTCATGAGTGGACCAGCACGTTCCTTGGTGGTTAAGGCGCTAGACTCCCACATGGCTGACTGTGGTTTGATTCCTGTACCTGGTGGCTGGCTTTCTTAACTTTCCTTCTCTCTCTCTCCCTATCTCCCTCTTTCTGGTAAGCGTGTGTGTCCTATAGCAAATTTTTAAAAATAATAATAAAGAGAAATCATTCTTAGAAAAAAAGTTTATGGGAAAATAGAATTTAAGTATGAGTTTATCTTGGTGCAGAAAATTTTAAAATCTTGG
Organism: Tupaia tana; assembly: GCA_026018925.1. Taxonomy (NCBI): domain Eukaryota; kingdom Metazoa; phylum Chordata; class Mammalia; order Scandentia; family Tupaiidae; genus Tupaia; species Tupaia tana. The sequence goes on from JAKSZU010000002.1 coordinate 128,560,330, forward strand.
GGCGAGCTGATGATGTGGTGGTTAAGGCTGTGTGGACTTCCACATTGGCTGTCTCCGGTTCAAGCGCTAGACCCAGTGACTTGAAAATCACTCTGGGCACATGTGAGTGCATGCCCCAAATCCAAGAGAATGGAATAGGAGGGATTACAGCGTGACCATCCCTCCTGGGGGGGAGGGGGGTTGCTCACTTTCCTCCTCTCTGTCTCTCTCCAGAGAGTGCATGAGCCCTGAGGCAAAAACCTTAAAAAAAAATAAAAATTGAAATCCACATATAGTTTTTTCATAACACGCATTTTTCATGAATTTCCTTTTATAAAAAATATTATTTGGGGTCAGCAGGTGTCATGGTGGTTAAGAGCGTTGGACTCACATGGGTGGCTGCAGTTCAAGTCCCAGACCTGGCAAATTGCTCTCTCACTTTCCATCTCTCTTTTTCTCTCACTCACTTGCTCTGTCGCTCTGTGGTCAAATTAAAATATAGAAAGAAAGTAAGTAAGTTAGGTAAAATAATTATTTTAATTCTTAAAGAATTATTTTATTTAACTTTACTTATTTGTTTAATTTGACCAGAGAGGGACAGAGCAAGCGAGAGAGAGAGAATGTGAGAAATCAAGCCCTCAGGTCTGGGACTGGAACCACTGTTGGCCATGTGAGAGTTCAGTGCCCTTAGTACCCCACCTGCCAGCCTCTGTTGTTGTTATTTTAAATTTGCTATAAGGCCTGTGCACTCACCAGAGAGAGAGAAAGGGAAAGTGAGAAAGTAAGCTTCCAGGCCTGGGACTTGAACTGCAATTGGCTAGCGCCTTAACCACAACGCCATTTGCTGGCTCCTTCATGAATTTTCTGTAGCCTTGTGTTTTTCTGTGGGGCATCTGCACTCGCTAGAGAGACAGAGGCAGAGAAAGGAAGAAAATGAGAAGGCACACTCCCTAGGGCAGACAGTCATGCTGCAATCCCTTCTCCATTCTCCCCTTGGAATTTAGGGCATGTTTGCACATGTGTCCAGCATGTTTTTCAAGCTGCTGGGTCTCAAACTCCAACTGTGCAGTTGACCATGTAGTATCAGCTACCTTCACCAGGCCACCTGATACCCTTCACAACCTTTTACAGACCCTTTGGACCCTTTGTATTCACTTTCCTACTTTACTTGCTTTCTCTTCGCTTTCCAGTGTGACTTTTTTTTTTTTTTTTTTTTTTTTTTTTTTTTTTTTTTTGCTATAGGGAGCATGTGCTTGCTAGAGAGAGAGAGAGACACAGAGAGAGGGAGAAAAAGTGAGAAAGGAATGGCTACTTCACATCCCCTCCTCCCTTCTCTCAAGATTTTGAGGGACCAACAGTTAGCGTAATGGCTATGTCACTGGACTCCCATGTAGTTGACCGTGGTTCAAGTCCCGGACCCGGTGGCTTAAACTCAGACGAGGCATGTGTGCGTGTGTGCCCAAGATCCCGAGAGGAGAACAGAGGAGAAGGGATTGTGGTGTGGCCATCCTCCTGGGGGGTGATTTCTCCTTTCTGTCTCTCTGTCTCTCTCTGTCTTTTTGGCGAGTGCACGCGCCCTATAGCAAAAACCTCAAAAAAAAAAAAAAAAAAAAAAGATTTTGGGCACCCATGCATAGCATCTGGCATGTTTTTCAAGCCTCCAGGTCTGGGTTCAAAACTGCAGTGTCCATGACCATGTGGGATTTAAGCCACCTTAAGCACCAGCTGGAGTGTGACTTTCCAATTCATCTTCATTTTTGTAACTTTGCTATAGGATGTGTGCACTTGGAGAGAGAGAGAGAGAGAGAGAGAGAGAGAGAGAGAGAGAGGCGGTGGGGAGAGAGAACAGTGAGAAAGCACCCCCCAGGGGGATGGCCATACCACAGTCCCTTCTCCACTCTCTTCATGGGATTTTGAGCAGGCACACACATGGCGCCGTGCAAGATTTTCAACGTACCAGCTCTGGTACTCAAACCACACAGCCAGCCATGTGGCATTCACCACCACCACCAGCAGCTGGCCCATTAGTCTCTTTTTCCTTACTTCTTGTTGTTGCTGCTTTTCCCCTACCGTCCTTCAGTACCCTTATTTTGTTTTGGTCATGGAATTCCTCAAAGTTTCAAGCTATCACTAGCTTAAATTCAGATGTTCAGTAGTCGTTACAACGAATGGAACCCTTTCACTCTATAATACAGTAAGTAGAGAGATGAATCCTAGGGTAAAGGGAGTAGGGCAGCTGGAAGGGAGAAGGAATAGTGTGGAAGAGAATACCCTAGGATTATTTTGATTTTGCTCCTAAAATATAGTAAGTTAAAATCTTGTTTTGATGATAGTAACTGCCAGTAATGTCAAAGTCTCGTTCTGGAGTCTTAATGTACTGTGAGTTTCTTAAAGGCATCAGCTGTATCTCTGATTCTTAGTCCTCAGTATTCAGTGACACTGAAGTACTGCTGCTTAGTAAGTGCAAGTTGAATTGGATGGTTAGGGCTGATTCTTTCTTCAAGACTTTTTTTGAGAGATTTTTGTTATAGTGTGCATGCGCTCACCAGAGACGCGGAGAGAGACAGAGAGAAAGTGAATAATCACCCCCCAGGCAGGATGGCCACGCTCCAACCCCTTCTCCTTCATTCTCTTCCTGGGATTCTGGGCATACCCACACACGTGCCTGGTGTGAGTTTTAACCTACCGGATTTGGGACTTAAACCGTAGTTGGCCATGTGGGAGTCCAGCACCACAACCACTGTGCCACCTGCCGGCTCCTCTTCAAGATGTTTTATGATAGGCTGGAGATTAAGAGTATAGAATAGACTCTTAAGTGAGACTGTTGGGGTTAGACTCTTATCACCAGCACTTTGTAATATTGGAGAAGACATTTAGAGTTTCTAAGCCTCAGTTTCTTTATCTGTAATATGGAAATGATGAATACCTACCTCAAGGTAGTTGTGAGGATTAGAGGAGATAATACATGTGTAGCTCAGCTCAGTACCTGGTATATGTCTTCAGTGAATATGAAATACTTTTATAGTTTCATTACTAAGCTCTGCTGTGTTCAGGTATTTATGAAGTTCTGTTAGGTTCTCCTTGTTAGGAAATAAATAAGACACGATCCTCCTCTCAGAAAAGGTAGAACACGTGCACAAAAGGTAAGTAACCTAGGTCCCGTGGTAAGTGGTCCACGAGAGGTTCACACAGCTGCAAAGAGCCAGGGATTATTACTTAGCAGGTGAAAACTTCAGGACGGTCTTAATAGAACTTGACCTGAGTTTTGAAGGCCCAATTAGCAAGTTGTCAGGCTCCTGGGAGCCTGACTGCCTGTGTTTAAATCCTAGCTATGCTGTTATATAATCTAGAGTAAGTTAGTTAACCTCCTCCGCAGAATTGTCGAGAATTAAATGAGTTAACACATGTAAAACACTTAGGGGTGTGCCTCAAACATCGTTAGAGCTTGGTAAGTTTATTGTTCATAAGTTGGGAGAAGGAAGAATGCATTTCAGATAGAGAGCTCATTGCGTGATAATGAAGGAAAGATATTGTCGGTTGGGTTGACAATGATGAGGCCAAATTTGCCACAGGGTTAGCCTGTTGGAAAACAGTGCTGGGTGCATGTGCATCCCTGCCAAAACCCCAGAAGGAGGAAAGAATTATGAATGAATAAGCAAGGGAATGTGACGTCCCTCCCGTGTATACTGAGAGTACTTGGGAAGATTTCTTGGGCTGTCAAGAGCCCTTATGTGTTACAGGTCACATTTCTAAGTTTGCATCCCTAGAATTTCTCATCCTTTTTTTGATTTCAAAATAACTGAAGCTTCTGTTCAAACTAATTTTGACTATGAAACTCATGATCCTATTCTGAACTATTATCCCCTTTAATTTGTCCGTTTATTTTTGTAAATGTGTTTTGGCTCACTTTCTGTTCTTCGTAGTCTAGTTGTTTGTAAAATCCTTATTTCCAGAGTTTAGTGGGTTTCTGCTACTGTTTTCCTCTCTGTCCTGAAAACTCTGGTCTAGATTCTAAATCACAAAGTCATAAAGTGGAAAATGACCAGGGAGAGACAGAAAAGAAGGAAGGAGGAGAAAGATCCTCTAGTCTAGCCATCTTGTTTTACAGATGAGGAAATTGAGGTCCAAAGGGAGGAGAAGGTCACGTGCCCCAGACCCACAGCTCATTCACATGAGCAGCTCTGCCAGTTCAGGACTAAAGCAGGGCTGTTTCTGCCCAAGCTCATTGTGATTTTGGGTGGGCATGATAGTAGTGTGATCAATAATAATTTTCCTGCTGTGGCAATTATATAAAAAATAATTTTACTTGTGGGAACAATATAATTCCCCTTTGTTAATAAGAAGTCTATAATTACATTTCTTGGATAAGTATTACTATTCTTAAAGTAATAGATGGTTTAAAACCAAGACTCTAAACTCTGCTTTGAAAAAGGGTTTTTTTCTCCCCATTTTCAGAGTTATAACAGTGTTGTAAACATAAATAGCATTCTCAAAAAAGTGAGCTCTTTTTTCTCTCATGGGCAAACATAAGTTCTTCTACACAACTCTTGATAGGACAGCAATGAAAAGTTGGGAACTGGGCCAGGTGGTGGCATGGTGGTGAAGGTGGCTAGATCCTACATAGTTGACTGCACAGTTCAAGTCCCAGACCCAGTGGCTTTAAAAACATGCTGGGAGCATGTGCATGTATGCCTGTATCCCCCAAGGAGAGTAAAATGGAGAAGGGATTGTGGCATGAATGTTTTCCATGGGAAGTGCTTCCTCGCTTTCTCTCTCTCTCTCTCTCTGGGGAGCACACATGCCCTCTGGCAAATATTTTTTTTTAAAAAAAGAAGAAAATTGGGAGCATTTACCTTAAGGTAAAATTGCATTTTTACCTTAAGGTGCCTGACCCTGCACTTCTTATTTTTTAAAATTATTTAAGTTTATTTATTATTATGATAATTTTTAAATTTGCTATAGGGCATACGTGCTCATCAGAGACAGACAGAGATCGAAAGAGAGAAAGTTAGAAGGCAAGCCTGGGACTCCTCGAACCTCGGCCAACCCTTTGGGTATCTGGCACTTTAACCACCACAGCACCTGCTGGCACCCGACTCACCTTGTACTTCTACTGCATTAGTCTCTAAGTCTTGACCAACTGTCTCCAGTCTCTTAGGTTTTAGAATATGTCCTGCATAATGGTGAGAACTGTATTTAAGCATTGTTTTCTTACATTGTTTTCCAAACTAAATGCTGTGTGATAGAATATATATAAAGCTCAGCGTATGGCCTTCGCAGTTGTTCAATAAATACTCCCTTTCCTTTTACAGAGAAGGTAATTTTTTTCTTATGTATAAATACTGTCAGTTTCCAGTGACCAATTCATTATCATATTACTTCCTTTTCTTCCCTTGAAATGTAGTGTTTTTACTGTGGCAAGATGCCCTCTGCATTTTGAAAATTTGCATAGTATGCAAATATTTTTTACTCATTATCAGCATAATTGTATCATGAAATCATTTTGCAGCTAGCAATCTTTTCATATTCTGTATTTCCCATGATTAAAGAAAGAATAAGTGGCCTGGGTTACATGAAAATGCCCTAGACCTCTGTATTCTTTCCCAAAAAAAGCAGGCTTTTAGACTAGGTTCATTTTTCCTTAAATACTCATTTTTCTTTTTCATTTTTAAACACTCTGAGGGTGAACTGTATAGTCTACATTGTCTACACAAAAAGTTTTCTCCCTGTCCTTAACTCTTTGTAGCATAACTTATTTGTATTTGGTTTCTTTTTCCTGTTTTGATTTTTCTGTAGGGAGAAGGAGTTTTTATTTCCTCTTCTAATTTGTGACTTGTTTTGTATTTGGATAATTATCCTTAATAACACATTTTATCTTCAAATTATGCTTCAGATTTAGTTTTTTTTTCTTTTGAGGGCTGCATTTGTATGTGTATATATATTTTTCTCTTAGCAGCTTCATGTAATGTGTAATAGGAACTTCTAATTTCTATTTTTGTTGATTGAATTATTTTATTGTTTGAAAAAACCTGTTGATCTACTTAGGGATGTTTGCTAGTCTTTCCTAATAAATTTACATAGTAATAAATTTAGCTGTTAATTTCATTCTTTGAATATTATTATTATAACTAAGCTCCTTAAGTATTACTTCTGCAGTTTTCATACCTTGAGAAAGGGACACTTGATTTTTAGCACTTAAACTTATATATATTATTTGGCTACCTTGCTCCTCTTATCATTTTCTAGTTTTTACTTGTGTCCTAAAGGAGGGGAATTTTAATATTGTTTTGTCATCTCTGTTATAAAATGTATTCATTCCTCTTTTCCATTTTTAATATTATTCTAGATTTTCTTTAATTCATTCATAATACTTTTTTTGTTTTATTTTTGGCTGGATTTATCAGGATTGTCATTTCTTTTATTTTCATTTTTTTGTTCATTTGATTAGTACCTCACTTTAATCTTCATTTAACAAACTTTTTGGTATTCATATACTAAATATTGTGTGTGTAATTTCTAAACAAGTGTTTAGAAATTGAGTTTTCCTTCTTTTTCTTAGATTCCTAGACTATTCTAATAATATCTTATATTTAATGTCTGTTTTGCATCTAAGGATGCTGATAAGTATGTGAGAATTTAATACATTTTATGTGAGTTACTTTATATGGTCATTATCTAGCTTTGTCAGACCAGTTTTGCCAGTAAATTAAAAACGTAAAATTTCTGATCCTCCTAATCCATTATCCCTGATTTAGTGATACAGGTTTTGATCATTGTGTCATTTTATCATTCTTTCATTTTTAAAAAATATGGTCAACTTTTCTAAAAGTGAATTGTGAATTATGTGACATAATTAACTTTAAAAAGGGAAATAAAGGCCCAGCTGTGTATGCAGGCGGTGGGGCACCACGGTGCGGTGCTGGAGCCACTCGGAAGACCGTGATCTGGGTCCCCAGTACCTGAGACATGCCAGGCTGTGCGCCCAGATGCGGCTGGCTAGAGGGCTCGGGGGTCGGTGTAGAAACAGTGAAACCCTGTCCGGGGAGTCTGTTCTTCCCTCCCTCTTGCTCTCTCTTCCTCTCAAATAAACTTTTTTAAAAGGGAAAATAAAGATACATTTTAGAACTTGTGTTTTATATAAATTAGGATTTAAGTCATTAGTTTCTTTAAATTTATCATTTAGGTTAATCTAGTCATTAAAAGAACTTGATAAGTTTGTAATTAAAACAAAAAAAGGCAAGGACTATTGAAAACAGTCGGAAGACAAGCATAAATCATGTTAGAAATAATGAGCAGGATGAGAGAGTAGGAAGAAATCTTTACACCAATAATCTAAGGCAAGATAGTTTCAATGTTTGAACATTAAATTTAGCCCTGAGCTTCCTGGCAAGCAAGAGAAAAAGGAAACAGGATGGGTTTCATAGTTTTTTGTCTGATAAAGAAAGCTTATCAGTTTTTCAGAAGAGAGAAACCTTTTTTGAGTCCTGAGTTATAAGAGAAGTTTGTTATGTGAATTCTTATATAAGGAATAATAATTATATTTTCATTTTTATAAATTGTTACTTTTTACTTTTTCTGTCTCTGCCTTAGCTGCCATGTACCATTCCTCGTATGCTGTGTAATTAATTCTATTTGGTCATATTAAGTTCACATCCACTGTTGTCAAGAGTGGAAATACCATGGCTGGGGTGTGTTTATGTATTGCCTCTAGAGTTGTAGCCATTGACGAACAGGAAACTGAAAGCTAAAAGTTCAGGAAATGTATTGTATTTAGGCTGTGTGGAAAAAATGTATACATTATTTTACTGAAATCCATGACCATTTGAAGACTGAAAATGTTATATATGTATTTAATTAAAATCAAATATTAAGGATTCATGTAACAGTGCTGTCAGATGCTTAAATATGTTAATAGATACAGTGTGTGCATTGTAGGCCAGGAACATTGTGCAATGCTAGGGAAAAAATGCGCGGACTATTATATGTGTTCAGCTATATTCTTTCAGGAAATAAAACAGCTGGCACGTAAGTTAAATTCTTCAAGGATGTCTTATTTTCAGAGAATTACAGAGTTTGAGTTTAGTTCCAAGGAAGGGAGGTTCTTGTTTTACAAGGGAGCCCATTTCACTCTTACGAAGTTCTGATGGTTAAGTTGTATTTTCTTATGTGGATTCAAACTTTGTTTTCCCACAATTTATTAATATGTTGTATATTTTTCTTAGCATTGAGAAGAAAATGATTAATTGATCAATATTATTAAAAAGTTAAGTGTACTCAGATGTTTTCTTAGGTATTACAGTGTTTTCAGTGCTTCATGAAATACTACCCATTAGAAGTCTTTAATTTAAAGTTATAAAAAAATTTCTGACAGCAGAGATATGATTAATGTATATGCCTGGCAGACCTGGATTTTCTTATTCTTTCTATACTTGGCTGTTTTTATAGGATGTGATTTATATGGATTTAACATTCTTATTCTTTGAGACAAACATGAAGTTATAGCTTCTTAGAAATGGAAAATTTGGGGACCAGCTGTTAGCGTAATGGCTATGTCGCTGGACTCCCATGTAGTTGACCGTGGTTCGAGTCCCGGACCCAGTGACTTAAACTCATGCTGGGCGCACGTGGGTGCATGCCCAAGATCCCTAGAGGAGAATGGAGGAGCAGGGATTGCATCGTAGCCATCCCCCTGGGGGGTGATTTTTTACTTTTTGTCTCTCTGTCTTTCTGACGAGCGCCTGCACCCTATAGCAAAAACCTCTCCCAAAGAAAAGGGAAAATTTCTAATGTATTTTTGCTACTCTTTTATATATATAAACACACACACACACACACACACACATACATATATATGTTTATTTATTTTCTCCATGAGTGAAAGAGAAGGCTGGGAGAGACAGGGTCTGACACTGCAACCCACCCTCAACCTATGCATACCGGCGTACTCAGAAAGGTCTCTTGTCTTGAACTAGGAACCTTCCCATATGGGATTACCTTGCAGAGTGTGATGTTTTACCACTATGCCACTGTCTGGCCTCCATCATTGCATATTTTAACTAAAGAGGTAATGTGATTATTAAATTACTAGTTTTAGGATTTGAAATTATACGAAACAGGTACCATGTTAAGTGAAAAGTGTATTTATTCAAAAGTTCTTTTTAGACATTTTAGCTGTATTATATGTCAGTAATTTCTCTCTTTCATATGGGTGTGTGTGTATGTGTGTGTGTGTGTGTGTGTGTGTGTGTATATATATATATATATGTATAATTTTTTTTAAGAGGGATTTTTGCTTTAGGGCGCATGTACTCACTCGATGGACAGAGAGCGAGGGGAAGGTGGCCATGCCACGGTCCCTTCTCCATTCTCCTCTCGGGATTTTGGGTATGTATGCACACGTGACCAGCATGAGTTTAAAGCCACCGGATCCAGGATTTGAACCGCAGTCGACTGTCTGTAAGTCCAGCGACATAACCATTATGCCATCTGCTGGTCCCAAAATTTGTCTCTTTTCAGGATTGATCAGTTCTTGGATCTGTTAGGGTAATGTGTTTACCCCTGAATTGGTGTGTGACCAACTGGCTAGAAAGACGAGAGACTGGACCCAGCCTAAGAGGTGAAGAGTAGTGGTTTTCCAGAGGAAAGTCCCAGAATGCTGTTTTCATCAGAAAGGAGGATGGGCTCTGGGGCTTACAGAAACAAGAAGTCGCAACAAGGCCAGGCCAGAAGGGGCCTGCTGTAGTGGAAAAGGAGTTGCATTTTATGTAATACCTGATTTGTTGTTACAATAGAGGGCTCTTTTCAAGAGTAACTTTTACTTTCTTCTTATATTACATGTTCACTGTAGAAAAATAGTAAACATATATAAATTACTGAGGAAAATTACATTTTCCTGCCACTTTTTTCCCCTTTTTTAAGGTTCTTAGCTAATTTCTCTTAAACTTCATTTACAAAGTGTGCTACTGTAATTTAAAAAATTAATTATGAAGGAAATTGGGATTGACGACTTTTAAAGTCTTGGACCAGCCCCATAGTGCAGTGGTTAAGTGCACAGGAAGTGCTGGCTTCCACATGGCCAACTGTGGTTTGAATCTAGGCCCTGGCACTTGAAAAACACACAGGGTATGTGTGCATACATGCCCCAAATCCTGATAGAATGGAGAAATGGGGGAAATGATAGCATCACAGCTACACCCCGTCAGAGGGTGCTTTCTCTCTCTGTCTGGTGAGTGCATGTGCCTCTGCCCCCACCTGAGCCTTTATTTTTGTTTGATGTAATAATTCTATTAATACCTATTTTATGGGAAGCTATCAGCATACTAGACATAATGAGTCTATAGACCTGTAAGTAAGAGTAGTTCTTGAAGGAGAAATAGGAAAAATGGAGACCAAAAGGCCTCTCTGGAAGCTCTCTGGGGGCAGGGTCAGTGTCATCAGGCACATGTGTGACACTTAGGAGTCTTCCATAAATAGTTGTTGGATCAATGGGCAAATTTCTTGTTAAGCGTATTTCTTTCTGGATATTTCCTCTGCGTTTATAAATGAATATACATTTTCTTTACACAAATAAATTATTTACATTATATTCTATAAATTGTTTTTTTTTTTCCTTCATGCCATTTTAAACATCTTTCTGCATCTTTCTATATCTCCCTGTTTATTTGAAATTGTTGCATAATATTCCATTATGGAGATGTGTAGAAATAGTCCATGAAGAAAATTTCCTGTTTTTATTTTTTTGTACTATTACAAAAACGTTGTATTAATAGCCACCTGCATGTATTTTTTGCTTTCTATTGTGAGAATATCTACAAGTAATTTCCTAGAAATGATATTGTTGGGACATATCTGGAACTTTTTTTGGAGAGGTTTTTGCTATAGGGTGTGTGCTCTTGCCAGAGAGACAGAGAGAGACAGACAGAGAGACAGAAAGTAAAAAATCACCTCCCGGGGGGATGGCGACGCCGCATTCCTTTTTCCTCCATTCTCCTCTCGGAATCTTGGGCGCGCACGCACACACGCCCAGTGTGAGTGTAAGCCACCAGGTCCGGGACTTGAACCGTGGTCGACTACATGGGAGTCCAGAAACATAGCCATTACACTAACTGCTGGTCCCTGGCCTGGAAGTTTTTATAGATCTTGGCAAATTTAAAATATTTATACCCTTTAAATTCTGTACCAACTTGCACTCTCACTAAGGATATTATTTCTTGGTAATATACATACTTTCATTTTGTAGATTATAGGTGGGCTAAACTTTTTAAAAAGGAATTATTTTCATGCTAATTCAATATGTGAAGAAGATGAAAGATTAAGTAATGTATTTCCATAGTCTGAATTGATGAGTTTAAGTGGAAGATAGTATACTGTGTCCTCTACAGGCCTGTATTGTGCATTGCACCAATTTAGATGTGGAAGATCACAGTATTGGTTTTCTAGGTTTTTATCTTCTCAGAATGTTTTTTTAAGCTTTATTTTATTTTATTTTATTTTATTTATCTATTCATTTATTTTAATTTGACCAGAGAGAGAGAGAGAGAGAGGAAAGAGAGAGAAAGGGACAAAGGAGGCTGCCAGGTCCGGGACTTGAACCGTGATCAGCCACGTGGGAGTCCCAGCACCTTAACCACCACGCCACCTGCTGGTCCCCTCAGAATGTTTTTTACTTACTTATTTTAATTGTCAGAGACCATGAGCATTCACCAGGGAGAGAGAGAGAGTGTGCACCCCCTCAATTGGGCATGGTTATGCCAAAATCCTTTTTCTGCATTTCTCCATCCTGTCAAGATTTTGGACATGCTCACACACATGACCTATGTGCTCTTCAAGCTCAAGGGGCCGGGATTTGAACTGTGGTTGGACGTGTAGGATCTAGCTTCCTATGCACAGGGATTGACCTCTGCATTGCTGGGCCAGCCCTTCTTAGAATATTGAAGGTAGACATTTACTGCTGATATCCTAGAGGTGTAGAAGGCCCTGATTGCTGCTTTGAGAAGTTTATACCTGTGCTGGGGAACTGTTTAAAGTCCTTGACCGGGGAGTGAGTGTCGAGTGTACTGTGTAAGAGAGGTTTCACTGGTGGTGTGTGTAGAATGAATGGGAATGGATAGAGTAGGCTGGAACTCCACTTCTTAGCTGGAGAGCTGGTGATTCATGAAAGAAATGAAGGAAACCCCAAATATGGTGATTGCTATGGAACTGGAGTAACTTAGTAGGAAACACAGTGAACAGTTGGCAGGTACTTGTTGAGACTGGAGAAAAATTATATTTAAGTTGTAAATCTAGCATAATGGCTGAGTAATATAGATAATGAAGTGAATAGGAAAAAGGCCAGTTTTCAAAAAGGTCATTTTCTTCCAAAATGTAGGGATATATAAGGTGTACCTATAGCCAAGGCAGTTAGAGACAGATCTAAGACTGGAGAAGGGGGAAGAAGAAATTATGACTAGATTTGGGAGGTATTCTAATAGAGCTAGTAGTTGGAATTAAGTATATGAGTTCTGGTGTGAAGTGGTCGATTGGGGAAAAACTGAAAACTGTATTTTGAAACAGGGATACTCACTCATAATAATGGAAGATGGGATGAAATAATAACCAGGAAAAGAAGAAATTACAGTAATCTGAGGAGTAGGAAAAGAATCAAGAGAAGTGTTACTGAGATCTCATTTTCATTCTTTTACTCCAGACATGATACTATATTTTCTGGATTTTTTTTTTTTGGGGGGGGAGAGGTTCTTGCTATTAGGGTGCGTGTGCTTGCCAGAAAGAGAGACAGAGAGACAGAAAGCAAGAAATCACCTCCCAGGGGGGATGGCCACACCACAATCCTTTCTCCTCCATTCTCTCGGGATCTTGGGTACGCACGCACATGCGCCAGGCGTGAATTTAAGCCACTGGGGCCGGGACTCAAACCGCGGTCGACTACATGGGAGTCCAGTGACATAGCCATTACGCCAACTGCTGGTCCCTATTTCCTGGATATTTTCCAGGTAAGTCCATAATCTTTTTTTGGAAATAATACATCAGAAAAACTAGTAGTTATTTATTTTATATTTAAAATGCTTGTTATCAGGGTGCATGTGCTCATCAGGGAGAGAAAAAGTGAGAAAACACCTCCTGGGGAAATGGCCATGTTGCATTTCCTTCTCTGTTTTCCTCTTGGGGTTCTGGGCATGCACCCACACAACACCTGGTGATTTTTTTTTAAGAATTATTTTATTTATTAACATATTTATTTAAATTTGACCAGAGAGGGATAGAGAGAAAGAGAGAGCGAGAGAAAGCAAGCCACCAGGTTCGGGACTTGAACCGTGGTCAGCCATGTGAGAGTGTCCAGCGCCTTAACCACCATGCCACCTGCTGGTTCCCACACCTGGTGATTTTTTAAAACAAAAATTATTAATTTATTATTATTATTTTAAAATTTGCTACAGGGCACGCTTACTCACCAGAGAAAGAGAGACAGCGAAAGGGAATATGAGAAAACAAGCCGCCAGGTCAGGGATTCAAACTACAGTCAGCCATGTGGGAGTCCATCTCCCAAACCACCATGTCACCTGCCAACTTTCCTGGTGTGTTTTTCAAGCCTCTGGGTCCAGAACTTGAACCACACAGTTGGCCATGTGGAACCCAGCTGCTTTAACCATCATACCACCAGCTGGGCTGATGGTTATTTTAAAGATAGATGTAGACAGGCTTTATTCCTGAAATTGAGTGTGATACTTGAATCAAAGTTGTGAAAAAGTAGTTTTGATGTCACATACTCTGTTCCTTCTAGTTTCGTAAAATCTTTTTATCTTGTTGGAATGGCTGTGGGTCTAGAACTATAATAGTTATACAGCTAAGATTGTTGAATAGATAAAAGAGCAGAGACTATACATTTTAATTGATCACTTGAAAAGTGGTTCCTGGATTTTAAAACCCAGTTAATAACAAATTCTAATAATCTATATTTTTTGGAAGGACATAGTGTGAACTCAGAGTACTGCCATCTTAGTGCTTGTCAGCATGGAGCCTGATCACAGAAAATGATTTGGAATCAAGAGTCAGGGACTGTGACATTACTAGAGCCAGCATGTGGAGTGTGGGCTCAGCATCATTCTACCTGGTCCCTCACTAGCAGTAAGTCTGCAGACAGATTACTTAATCTATCTCTGTCGCTTAATTTTGTTGTCTCATAATTCCATTATCCTAGGTATTGACAGGATCTATCATGGAGCTTATGTTTTATTAAGGAGAGACAGGCAATACACAAATATATGTGCCAGGTGGCGAAGGGAGGGCAAAAATAGTGGGACAGATTACAGTAGTTTGCATTTTTTTCCTTCTTTTTTGCTTTTGTTTGTTTTTTTTGTTTGTTTGTTTTGTTTTGTTTTTGCTACTCACTAGAGAGGCAGAGAGGAGGGAAAGGAGAAAGCACTTCCCATGAAGAATGGTCACATCACAATGCTACCTTCTTCATTCTTCCCTTCTTTCAGGATTTTGGGCATGCACACACACACATGCCTGGCATGTTTCTCAAGCTACTGAGTCCGAGACTTGCACTGTGTGGTCGGCCATGTTGGATCTGGCCGCCATAACCACCAGGCCGTGGACAGAGCCTAGTTTCTTAGTCTTTCATATCCTGTAACATGGGAACTCTCCCTGTAAGGAGGAGAACAAAGAGGGCCCTCTAACACAGAGGCAGTGACCACGTGAGCTGAGGAGCGTGGTTTCTCACACAGCAAACTGGGCAAAGACACGAAGACAGGGCTCATCGTGATCCATACAGGGAACTGCGTGTGATCCAATTTGGCTAACGGGAAGGGTATCTGTGGGAAAGAGACAGATGATGTTAAATAAAGTTAGAGGCCTGGCTATGAAGGAAACTGTATGCCAGAATGAAGCATCAGTAGCTGTCTGGAGGAAATGTTCCAGGTAGAGGGACCAGCAAGTGCAAAGGCCTTGAGGAGGGGCATATTAGTGAATACAGCTGGAAGGCCCATGTAGCTAAAGCAGGAGTGAGGGGAGAGTGAGGGGAAAGAATTTCAGACACAGCCGGTGATCCGCGTGTAGGGTTTTAAGCACAAGACAAACTTTGGATTGTATTGTGTGTGTGATGGGAAGCCACTGGGTTATTGTCAGAGTAATTTTTTTTTTTTTAATTGTCGGAGGATATGTGTACCTGCCAGAGAGAGAGAACCTCTCAGTGCAGTGTGTTCATACCACAATCCCCTTTTCTCTATTCCTCCATACTGTCAGGATTTCAGGCATACATGCACACCTTCCCAATGTGTTTTCCAAGATGCCGGGGCTGAGATTTCGTGATTGGTCACGTGGATCCCAGCTCCCAGTACACGGCATTTAACCACTGTGCTATAGGGCCTGTTTGCAGTAATATATGTATATTTAAAGCCCATCTGATTGGCACTTTTTTTCTTAAAAATGCTTTGGTTTCCTATTTCCTTTGGAATAAAGTTCAAATGCTTCATTCTGGCATACAGTTTCCTTCATAGCCAGGCCTCTAACTTTATTTAACATCATCTGCCTCTTTCCCACAGATACCCTTTCCGTTAGCCAAATTGGATCACACGCAGTTCCCTGTATGGATCACGATGAGCCGTCTTCGTGTCTTTGCCCAGTTTGCTGTGTGAGAAACCACGCTCCTCAGCTCACGTGGTCACTGCCTCTGTGTTAGAGGGCCCTCTTTGTTCTCACACCATGCCCTTCTCTAGTGGCTTGTGCTCGGGCCACGTTGTCCTGGAATGTGCTGTGTTCTTTTATGAGCCTTGATTCTGCGCTTGCTACACCCTTGCCAGTTGAAATTATGCCCACCCTTTAAGAACTGGCTCAAACACCACCGTCTTTTCCGTTCTTTGGACCCTGATAAACACTCTGTAACTCTCTTATAGGGAATTATAATTATCTTGAATTAAAAAAATATTTTGCGTTACCTCACAGAAAATCCTTGGCCTAAATTATTTGTTTCCTTTTAGCCCTAGTATAGGGTCTTGAGCACATTTCATATTTAGTAGGAATTACTGGTGTGCAGATTGGTAGGGTAATTAGAAGACTTATTAGCTTTTGAGCCAGCGAGTGGCATGGTGGTTAAGGCTGCTGAATCCCACATTGCTGACTGCGGTTTGAGTCCCGAACCCAGCAGCTTGAAAAAAACACCGGGTGCTTGTGTGTACATACTCAAAATCCTGAAAGGAGGGAGACATGGAGGAGAAGAGATTGCAGTGTGACTCTTCCTCATGGGGGGTGATTTCTCACTTTTCTTCTCTCTCTCTCTCTCTCTGTCTCTCTCTAGAAAGAGCACATATTCTTTGACCTAGCAAATTAAAAAGCAGACAAACAAACAAAACCCAAACTCTTGGCTTTCGAACTGCTTAGGGTCAAAAGCAAAAATGAATAAACAATTAAAATGAGATACCAATTAAATTAACAAATTTATTGTGATGTTGATGGTGGCATGGTAACTCTCATTCTCTCATATACTTACTCCTGGCACCGAAAATTAGGGTGCCCATTTTGAGATGTAGCTTGGTGAAGTGTATTGAGACATGAGTGTTCATAATTTTGTTTGTTTTAATTTGGTAGAGGATATGTGTGCTTACCACAGAGAGAGAAGGAGGCAGAGTAAAAAGAGAGAGAAACAGACGGAGAGGAGAAAGTACCTCCCATGGGATGTTGTCACACTGCAATCCCTCCTGCATTCCTCCATCCTTTTGGGATTTCAGACATGCATGCACACAAGCCTTGTGTGCTTTGTCAGGCTGCTGGGTTCAGAACTCTGACAGTGCAGTTGGTCACCTGGAATCTGCTCCCTTAACTACCAGACCACAGAACTGGCCCTGTTCATGCTTTTGACCCAATTATACTACTTCTGGAAATTATATATATATATATATACATGTATATATATATATATAAAACAATTATTTATTTTATTTCATTTCTTTACTTATTTTAATTTGACCAGAGAGACAAAGAGAGAGAGAAAGCAGGCCTCCAGGTCCAGGACTTGAACTGCAGTTGACCATGTCCAGCACCTTTAACCACCATACCACCTGCTGGCCCCAAGTTTTTTTAAGAATTATTTTTATTTAATTTTGTTTATTATTATTATTTTTAAAATGTGATCAGAGAGAGACTCAGAGGGTAAATGAGAAAGCAAGCTTCTAGGTGTGGTACTCAAGCCACAGTCAGCCATGTTGGAGTATTGCGTCTTAACCACTGTGCTACCTGCCATCCCCTGGAAATTATAATACAAGCTAGAATGACAATTATAAAAGCTACTACTACTACTACTACCACCACGGGTGTTGAAAGTTTGCCATGTGACAGGCAGCATGCAAAGCCCTTTATGTGTATTACTGATTTCATCCTTTTTATAGAAGCTTTATTGGAATAAAATTCTCCTTTAAAGTATACAATTAAATGTTTTCTAGTGTGTCCTTTGAATTGTGCAGCCGTAACCTCCATCCTACTTAGAAAATTTTATCATTCCAAGAAGAAATCTACCTACTAGCAGTCACGTCCCATCTCCCCCTTCCTTCCTAACCCTAGGCAACCACCAGTCTACCTTTTGTCTCTTCTGTCTCTTTTGCCTCTTCTGAACCTTTCATATAAATAGAATCACACATGTCCTTTCATGAGTCTTCTTTCATTTAGTGTAATTTTTTTAAAAAGAAGTTTTATTTTAGGGCGTGTATGCTTACCAGAGACAGTGAGAGGGAAAGTGAGAAAGCATCCCCCAGGGGGGATGGCCAGGTCACAATCCCTTCTCATCCATTCTCCTCTCACGATTTTGGGCATGCACCCACTCACGCCCAGCGTAAGTTTCAAGCCACTAAGTCCAGGATTCGAACCTTAGTTGGTCGTGTGGGAGTCCAGCTCCTTAACCAGTAGGCCACCTTCTGGCCCCAGAACAGTTCTTAATAAATTCTAAGGTACAAATCCCATTATTAGATATGATTTGCAGTTTCTTTCCTCCCATTCCATGTGTTGTCTTTTGATTTTCTTGATGTCCTCGAAGCACATTTTTAACGTTTTTATGAAATCCAATTTATCTATTTTTCATTGCTTAAGTCTTCAGTTTCACATTAAAAACTACAGCCTAATCCAAGGTCTATGAAGATTTACCCCTGTGTTTTCTCCTAAGAGTTTTGTGGTATAATATCTTACATTTAGGGCCAGACAGACAGAGACATAGAGACAGAAAGCGAGAAATCACCCCCCAGGGGGGATGGCCATGCCGCAATCCCTTCTCCTCCGTTCTCCTCTCGGGATCTTGGGCACGCACGCACACGCGCCCGGCGTGAGTTTTAAGCCACCGGGTTTGGGAAGCGAACCACGGTCGACTACGTGGGAGTCCAGCGACATAACCATTACGCTAACTGCTGGTTCCAGAGTTACTTCTTGTATATAGTATAAGGTAGTGTGTCTAACTTTGTAAACTGTTTCTAAGTAACTTAACTATTTTCCGGAACAAAGCTCAATATTTATAGGAATACAAATACATACAGCCCTCATCAAGGTTAAGGTTATATATGACCTTCAGTCAAAAATTACCAGGCTTGCAAAGAAGTGGAGAACAACCCATAAGAAGGAAAATCAGTCAATATAAACAGACCTAGAAATGACACAGATGATGAAATTACTAGACAAAGACATTAAAATAGTTATCACTATATTTCATATGTTCAAGAAAAATTGAGAACATGAAGTGCAGATATAAAAGATACCCAAATTAAACATATGGAGACAAAAACTACAATGTGTGAGATTTAAAATATGCTGAAGAGAATTAACAGCAAATTAAGACAGCACAAGAGAAGCTATTAGAAAATTTGAAGCGTGGCAATATGAACTATTCAAAATAAACTCAGAAAGAACAAAAAAAGACTGGGAAAAATTCAGTAGAGCATCAGTGAGCTGTGAGACAACTTCCGGTGGCCTAATGTATACATATAGTTGTGGTCTAGAGAGAAGGAGTACTGAAAAAATTACAATGAGGGGCCGATAGGCATGGTGATTAAGGTGCAGGATTCCCACATGGTCAACCACAGTTCTAATTCCAGACCTGGCAGCTTGAAAATCACACCAGGCACATGTGCATGCGTGCCTAAAATGCCAGGAGGAGAATGGAGGAAAGGAATTCCAGTCATGGGTTCTCCCCACCCCCTGGGGTAATTTCTCACTTTCTGATCAACATGCACCCTATGGCAAAAACCTTTAAAAAATTGTTTTTGATGAAACTATGGCCAAAACATCCCCTCTGAATTTAATAATTATAAACTCAGAGATCCAAGAAGAAAAGAACAATGTGGTAAATAGAAATCAAATAACAAAGTGGAAGATTTACACTAATCTGTATCAATAATCACATTAAATATAAGTTGTCAAAACACCCTAAGTAAAAAGCAGATTTTAATGGATTGGATAAAGTAAGAACCACTGTAGTCTCTCTACAAGAAGCCTACTGCGTGTGTGCGTGTGTGTGTGTGTGTGTGTGTGTACGTATGTATGTACACAGACTAAAAGTAAAAGATTGGGAAAGAATCTTCTATGTGAATACAAAAAAAGCTGCCAGCCATGTTGTGTTCTTTGTCAAATAAAGTCCAGTTGGATCCTTGAGGGAAAAAAAAGCTGGAGTGCCTATAATTAGTAAATGGGAATATAATTAGTAAATTAGCTATAATTAGTAAATTATAGACAAATTTCATTTTAGACCAAAGACTATAGCCAGGAGTAAAGGTCATTTAAAATGACGGAGGAGGGGGCTAACAGGTGACATGGTGGTTAAGAGCACTGGACTCCCACATGGCTGACCACAGTTTGAGTCCTGGACCTGGTGGATTGCTTTCTCACTTTCCTTCTCCCTCTCTCGCTCTGTCCCTGTGCTCAAATAAAAATAAGTAAGTAAGTAAATAAAATGAAATAAAAATAACTATAAAATAATCATTAATAATGACAAAGGAGTCAATTTCATTACATGAAATTAATAGTTGCAAATATTTATGCACCTGATAAGAAAGCTTCAAAATATATGAATCTGAAAGTTACAGAAGTGAAAGGAGAAATAGATCCACAAATATATATATATGTGTGCCACACACACACACACACACAATACAGTATGATTATATTACGATGAGAAGTTTCAGTACCTTTCAATATTTTATAGAACAAGTAGACAAAAACAGTAATGATTTTCTTTTAAAGAAAAAACAACTCTGAAGAATCTCTTTATTTTTCTTTTTAGAATTATTTAATTTTATTTATTATTATTATTATTATTATTATTATTAAATTCACCAGAGGGAGACAGAGAGAGAGAGAAAGTGAGAAAACAAGCCACTAGGTCTGAGACTCAAACCTTAGTCGGCCACGTGGGAGTCCAGCGCCTTATCCACCACAGCACCTGCTGGCCCCCAACAATCATGATTTAGAGATGAACAACATTACCAACCAGCTGACTTAATTGACACTTATGTAATATCCTACCTAGTACAAGCAGACTACACATTCTTTCCAAATGCACACAAGACAGTTTTTAAAGTAGACCACATTTTGGGTCATAAATCAGTGTCACTAAGTTTAAAGTGACCTAAGTAAAACTGTGGCCAAAGGGGAATTAAATTGAAAACCAGTAACAGAAAGATAATCTGGAGGACTCCCAAATATTTATGAACTAATATATTTTTTTAAAGAGAGATTTTAAAAATTATTAATTTATTTATTCATTCATTTATTTCAATTTGACCAGAGAGAGAGAGAGAGAGAGGGAAAGCGAGACAGCAAGCCACCAGGTCCGGTACTTGAACCATGGTCAGCTATGTGGGAGTGTCCAGCGCCTTAACCAAAACACCACCTGCCGGTCCCCTGAACTAATATATTCCTAAGAAACCCATGTGTCAAAGTAATAATAATAGTAATTTAGAAAATATTTTGTACTTAAGGAAAATTATATCAAAATTTGTGGATTCTATCTTAACAAAATGCTCAAAGGAAAATTTATGCTCTGCCTTTATCGGAGAAGTAAAGCAAAAATCATTGTCCTCCTAGTTTCTCCTCTTAAGAAACTAGAAAGAGAATAGAAAGTCAAACCCAAATTGAATAGAAGAAATAAGTTAAAGTTAATTTAACTAAGTTAAAATTAATATAGCCCTGGAGCAGACAGAAGAATATGTAAATAGACAACTGGAAAATAAGTACAGGAATGCGTTTATCCCCGAAAACAATGTGTAGTGCATAAATACACAGAACAGAAGAACGTGAAGACACCAAGAAGCCGTACTTCTCAGAGTTAATTTTTATGACACTTTTTGTATTTTTCAGTACTTTTCTGATATAATTTGTCCTGCTTTCATGATAGTTGGTGATTTTTTACTGACACATAGGTAAGAGAAATTATGAAATTGTGGATTTAATTGCAAAAAATTCTCTCACATTTAAATTTCATTTTTTTACCTTTGTGTACAGGATGCTAAAAGAATTTTTTTTTTTTTTTTTTTTTAAAGGGCATCTTGATACCAGCAGGTGGAGTGGTGGTTAAAGCACTAGATACTCCCACATGGCTGACTGTGGTTCGAGTCCCGGACCTGGTGGCTTTCTTTCTCTCTCTCTCTCTCTCTCTCTCTCTCTCTCTGTCTCCCGGGTTAAATTGAAATAAACGAATGAATAAATAAAAATTTTAAAAAGGGCATCTCTTTCTTTCTGTGAAAGACAAAAAAAAAAAAAGGAAAATAGGAAGTCGGTGAAATCAAACACTGGCTCTTTGGGAAGTCCAAAAAGATTGACAGATCTTCAGCCTGAATCAGGAAAAATAGAAAGAAGACAAAAGTTGACACCAACTTTAGAAAAGAAAAAGATGACAAATCTGTAGGTCCTGTCATTATTAAATAGATAAATAAGAGGATAATGTGAATTACTTTATGCCATTAAGACACACAGATTAAATGGGAAAATTTTAAGATATTTAAAAAGTTCATTGAAGAAGAAACAATCTGAAAATTCCTGTATCTATTAAAGAAATTGAATTCCCATAAAGAAGACTCTGGGCCCACATGGCTTTCCTGATGCATTCTACCAAACATTTTAGGAAGTCAATGCCAATGCCAGTAATGCCAATTTTATACAAACTCCTCCATAAAACTGAGAAGGAAGGAGTACTTCTTAACTTGCTGTATGATACCGGCATCACTGGGTTATCAAAAACATACCAGCATGTTGTTAGAAGAAAAGAAAATTACAGGTCAATATCTCTCATAAACATAGTTGCAAAATTATTTTAGCAAATTGAATCCAGTGACAAATAAAAACAATAAAGTACAACGAACAATTGGAGTTTATCCCAGTAATACAAGGTTAACATTTGGAAACCACTGTCATGCATCACATTAACAAAGTGAAAAAGAAAAACCATATGGTCAACTCAGTAGATGTAGGAAAAGCATTTCACAACTCTAACATGCTGATAAAAGTATAGCAAACTGAGAGAAGAAGGGGAATTCTTCAGTCCGATAAGTAAAAAGCATCTGTGAAAAACCCATAGCTGCGATCATACCTAATGCTGAGTGACTGAATGCTGTCGCTGTAAGACCAGGAGTAAGGCAAGATGTCCATTGTCAGCACTTCACTCAGCATCTTACTATCAAGTGCACTAAGATAAGAAAAAGAAATGAAAGGCATCCTGATTAGAAAGGAAGAAACAAAACTTTTTTAAAAAAAAATATTTTGCTAGAGGCCAGAGACAGAGGGAAAGAGAAAGAGCACTTCCCAATGGGGCATGGTTGTACCACAATCCCGTCTTAATTTCTCTGTCCTGTTGTGATTGGGGGCATGGACACACATTCACTTGGTGTGTTTTTCAAGTTGCCCGTCCTAGCACATGAACTGCATAGTCGGCTATGTGGGATTCAGCTCCTTTAACCACCAAGGTTGGCCCAGAAGTCAAACTCTCTTCGCAGATGATATTATTGCCTGTGATTTTTTTTAGAAATACTACTAGAACAATTAAATATGCTTAGCAAAGTT
Organism: Tupaia tana; assembly: GCA_026018925.1. NCBI lineage: Eukaryota > Metazoa > Chordata > Mammalia > Scandentia > Tupaiidae > Tupaia > Tupaia tana. Next base: position 128,583,331 of record JAKSZU010000002.1, read on the forward strand.
GCAGGATGCAAGATCAATGTAGAAATGTCCATTTTATTTCTGTATACTAACAAATGAACAATTACAAGTTGAAATTGTAAAAATACCATTACAACAAAATAAAAAACACTAAATTTCTAAAGAAAATTGCATTAAAGATAGTGAAGATCTGTACACTGAAAACTATAAAGCATTGCTGAGAAAAGTAAAGAAAAACTAAATAAATGGAGAGATACTGTGTTCGAGGGTTGGAAAACTCATTGTTGTTCATTTCCTCCCAGATTATAGATGTGTTGCAATCCCAATTTTAAAAAATCCTAGTTGATAGTTTGTAGAAAGTAATAAGCTAGTTTTAAAATTTATAGAGGAATATAGAATGGGACCAGCGGGTGGCATGGTGGTTAAGGTGCTGGACACTCTCACATGACTGATCATGGTTTGAGTCCCAGACCTGGTGGCTTGCTTTCTTGCTTCCTCTCTCTGTCTTTCTCTCCATCTTGCTCTCTGGTCAAATTAAAAATAAATGAATGAATAAATAAAAGTTAATGAATAATTCTTTTTTTGGGGGAGGGGGGAGAGGTTTTTGCTATAGAGCACGTGCGCTCGCCAGACAAACAGAGACAGAGAGACAGAAAGCAAGAAATCACCCCCCAGGGGGATGGCCACGCCGCAATCCCTTCTCCTCCATTCTCCTCTCGGGATCATGGGCACACATGCACACGCTCCTGGCGTGAGTTTTAAGCCACTGGGTCCGGGCCGCAAACCACGGTCGACTACATGGGAGTCCAGCGACATAGCCATTACGCTAACTGCTGGTCCCATAAATAATTCTTAAAAAAATACTTAAAAAAAAAAAAAAAAGAGGAATATAGAATAACCAAAAACTTTTTTTTTTTTTTTTCATTTTGAGAGAGTGTTGTATGTGCTAGCCAGAGAGAGAAATGCTCCCCCCCCCCAGCCCCCCAGACACTATGGTCATGTTGCAGTCCTTGTGCTCATTTCTCTGGGTATATATGCATACATGCCACAGTGTATTTCCCAAACCACTGAGACTAGAACTCAGACTGCAGTTGGCCATGTGGGATCTATCTCTATGCACTGCTTAATAACTGCATTACTGGGCTGGCCCTAGCCAAAATAATTTTAATAAAAAACAGAGATGGAAAACTTAACAGTTTGATTTCCAAATCTTTTTTTAAAAGAATTATTTATTTAATTTTTCTATATTCATTCATTTATTTTAATTTGACCAGAGAGAGAATGAGAGAAAGCAAACCACCAGTTCCAGGACTCGAACCGTGGTTGGCCATGTGGAAGTGTCCGGTGCCTTCGTTACCACACCACCTGCTGGTCCCGATTTTCAAATCTTGTAGCTACAGTTATCAAAACATTATTGATGGGCCAGCAGGTGGTGTGGAAGTTAAGGCAGCTAGATTCCACATGACCGCTGCATGAATCGAGTCCTGGGCCCTGCGGCTTGAAAATCACTTCAGGCATGTATTCGTGCCCCACATTCCAAGAAGAGAATAGAGGAGAAGGAATTACAGTGTGGCCATCCCCTCTAGGGGGTGATTTCTCATTCTCTCTCTCTCTCTCTCTTTCCCCCCTCTCTCTCTCTGTGGCAAATACATGTGCCCTATAACAAAACTGAAAAGAACAAAAAGAAAATACTATTGGTAGTAATTGGCATAAGGATAAATAGGGGCCAGATGATGGTGCAGCAGTAACACGAGATGTTCTGTGAGGCTGACCGTGTCGGAGGAGGAGAGGTCCTGGTCCTGGGAGCGAGGCCTCCCTGAGTGTGCTGAGCACAACATGTCCGTGATCCCGCCATGGCCAAAGCTGGGGATGGATGGTGGCCTGGACATCCTGTTGTGCATGCAATCTCTCTCTTGCTCATGGAAGAAAGAAAGAAAACAAAAAACAAAACAGAAAACCAGAAACCAAGTGTGTTTCAGTTTGTAGTTTCTGAAATTCTGAAGGAATTTTTCAGAATGATACATATTAAATGTTGGATTTTATCTTATCATCAAATTAGAACATTGTTTCCCAACTGGATGACTAAATAAAGGGAAAGAAAGGAAAGAGTGTTTTAAGAGCCCGTAAGTACAAAATGGAGGAAATAGACAGAATTCTAGGCTTTAAAGAAATTCTTACGATTGCTGCTGATGGATGGACTGGGACCTCTGGTCGGTGGAATAATGGCCTCTCAAAGATACCCATATCCTAATTCCTGGAACTTTTAACTTTTAAATGTGTTACTTTATAGAGCAGAAGGGACATAGTCAATGCAAGTGAGGTTAAAGACCTTTACAGCCTGGATTATCCCAGTGGGCCCAGTGTAATCATAGAGGTTCTTTTTCTTTCTTATTTTTATTTTTATTTATTTATTTTTTTTTTGAGATTTTTGCTTCAGGGCATGTACACTCTCTGGGGAGACAGAGAAAGCCAGAAGTCACCGGGAGGATGAAATCCATGCCACAGTCCCTTCTTCATTCTCCTCTCAGGATTTTGGGTGGGCATGCACATGCACCTGGCATGAGTTTCAGCCTGCTGGGTCTGGGACTCTTAACTGTAGTCGACCCTGTGGGAGTCCAGCGACATAACCCTTATGCCATCTGTTAGTCCCAATCACAGGGGTTCTTAAAAGTGGAAAGCTGCCTGCTGTGGTCAGAGGGAGATGGGACTATAGAAGAACGATCAAAAAAGGCACCAGCACTGACTTTGAAAATGGAAAAAGTGGGCCACCAGCCAGGAATTTGGGCAGCCTCTTAAATCTGGAAAAGACCAGGAAGTGGGTTCTCTCCTAGAGCCTCCAGAAAGAATCAGCGCTGTTACTGCCTGATGTGAGCCCAGGGAGACATAGTCTGGACTGCTGACCTGCAGAACTATAAGATAGCCGGTACGTGTTGTTTTAGCCACTGAGTTTGCGGTGACTTGTTACGGCAGCTCCGGAAATAACACCGTATCTAAGGGGGAGACACAGAACTAATGTTTTCCGAGAGGGTTGTAGTGGGACGTGAACCCCAGAGTAACAAAAGTAACTGTAAAATAACTTCCTCGGGGATTGTTTTCCCTATCAAACTTCATTTTCCTATGAAGTAAAACTGCACTTATTAAGAAGTAATTCTAAATATAAAATAGTAGAGTTGGAAGAGACCTTAGTAAAGATTCTAACCTGACCCCCTGAAATTTACAGATGGGGAAAATGAGTGAGGGCCAGAGACTCCACAACTCTAACCAGTAGGTCTGGGTTTCCTGGCCCTTCTTGCCAGACTTTTATGATGGGAATTTAAGGAGGCTTAAGATTTTTTTTCCCTACATAAAAGTTTGTTCACAGACCCAAAATGCTATTCTTGGATATACAAGGGACTTACGGAAATATGGTGAAGCTGTGTTTTCTGGTTTCATGTCCTTTTTTTTTAAATGCCAGAGTAGGTGTTCATGTGCCTGTGAGAGAGAGAGAGAGAGAGAAAGAGAGTTAGAAAGAACAGTTTTGGGAACCAGCAGTTAGCGTAATGGCTATGTCGCTGGACTCCCACGTAGTCAACCGCGGTTCGCGTCCCGGACCCGGTGGCTTAAAACTCACGCCGGGCACGTGTGCATGCGTGCCCAGGATCCCAAGAGAAGAATGGAGGAGAAGGGATTGCGGCGTGACCATCCCCCCTGGGGGGTGATTTCTCGCTTTCTGTCTCTCTGTCTCTCTCTGTCTGTCTGGCGAGCGCATGCGCGCTATAGTAAAAATCTCTCCAAAAAAAAAGAAAAGAAAAGAAAGAACAGTTTTCAGTGGGGCCTGTTTACACTGCAGTCCCTTTTCCTGCCACATAGCTGCCAACCAGCCTGTTTTTCAAGCCATCAGGGCCAAGATTTGAACCCTGATCAGCCATGTGAGAACTGGCTTCCTCTGCACAGTGCTTAACTGCTGCACTGTGGGGGCAGCCCATGATTTTAATACTGTAATGTAATAGTTTACATTATAGTGCTTTAATGAGACAACACTCTGACATGCAAAGGTGCAATATTTGCAGCTCTTAGTCTAGGTGTCTTCTCTCTGCATCCCAACTCTTTTTCTCCAGTTGCTAGCTGGAGATGTTATATTCAGAGATTGACAGCTAGGTCAATCCTTTGTTCTTGACTGCCCGCATTTAAAGCAAACTAACATGATTAATAAGGTGAATCTGCTATATGTGATGCATGCAAGTGTATATTTTTTTTAATTTGCCGGAGAGCGCATGTACTTGCTGGAGAGAGACAGGGCAGGTGTGGCAGAGAGAGCAAGAAAGCACCCTCCATGGGGAAGGGTCATGCCGAGTCCCTTTGTCCTTCATTTCTCCGTCCCGTCAGGATTTGGGGCATGCACGCACATTGCCTTGTGTTTCTCAAGCTGGTAGGTCCTAGACTCAACTACATAGCTGGCCTTGTGGAACCCAGCTCCCATAACCACCTTGCTGCGGGCCGGCCCCAGATTGATGATGCGCTTCAGAGATAGATTTTAATTGTGCTTGAATTTTCTTAATTACTGCTTCTGATTAGAACAGAATTTTAATTCACTTTTACAGTTGAACACCCAGGAAAAATATAATTATCCAGATTTGATCGTTCAGATTAAATTTTAGAGGAGGAATATAAACAATTCGCGATATTTCTGCACTGATTCTGTATTGTGTCTTATATTTTACCGTTTTTATGTTGATTGCTTTTGAAAATCACATTTCATCATTATTGAATGCTATTTATATGTCATCTACTTAGCCACCGTGGTGGAGTACAGAAATGAGTAAGACACATTATCTACATACATAGCGTTTATAGACTTTTCTTTTTTTTGGGAGAGGTTTTTGCTATAGGGCGCGTGCACTCGCCAGAGAGACAGAGAGAGACAGAAAGCAAGAAATCACCCCCCAGGGGGGATGGCCACGCCGCAATCCCTTCTCCATTCTCCTCTCGGGATCTTGGGCACGCATGCACACGCGCCCGGTGTGAGTTTAAGCCACCAGTCCGGGACACGAACCTCGGTCAACTACATGGGAGTCCAGCGACATAGCCATCACGCTAACTGCTGGTCCCGCGTTTGCAGACTTTTGTCATTCGTGATCTTGTTGGCCCTTCCTTCGAAGTCATCAGTAGACTTGGAAACCAAACTGGCTCTTATGAACCAGCTCAAGTTAATCACCTACTGTGGTGGGGGCCAGCAGGTAGAGTGGAACTCACGTGGCTGAGTGCAGTTTGAGTCCCAGACATGGCGACTTGGTTTCTCACTTTCTCCCTCCCTCTCCCTCTGTCCCAATAAATGAATGAGTGAACGAAGTTACATAAAATAATTCTTTAAAAAAAATCTACTGTAGCACAGGTAGAAATGTGATATTTCTGTCAGAAACACAGTCCAGTAATGGAGGCTCATTTCTTCTACTGTTTTTAGCCTTGGGCCAAAATGCAAATTCCTTGGAGACAGAAATTGTTTTCTGTCTCTCTCCACAAGATTAGTGCCTGGCACGTAGTAGATGCTCTTTATTGAATGAGTAGGTGAAGGACTCCTACTTATTCTTCAGCTTTCAACACAGATGTTCCCTTTTTAGAGTATTCTTCTCCTGAGCAACCAACCCCTCCATTAAGGCTTTTTTTTTTGTTTTGTCCCATCAGCCAAAATTAAGTCATATGCCACACTTATCTGTAAGGGAGGTAACCACCTCTTTATTCTGAGAAGTTTTATGTCCAGTTGAAAAGTAGAAATTTGGGTCTGGGAAATTTCATGTCCCGTTGAAATGTGGGAAGTTAGTGCTCCCTCGCCGATGCGGTTACCCAGCAGGCCGAGGTCACGTGGGGGCCTGGGTTTGATTCCGGGCCCATCCTGAAAGCAGGCACAGCAGTCCCAGTAATGCCAGGTACTTGGGAGGCTGAAGCAGGAGGCTTACATAGCGGACCCTGTCTGGAAGGAGAAGGGAAAGTGGAGGTTTCGCTGCTAAGGAAGAAATGGAGGAAAGGATATCAGAATTACTAGCACTCCGTGCTGCAGCTTTAACGGTGGTATGTGTCGGATGTGCCTTTGAGCGAAGGGGTCTCATGACTGGTGTTGAGCGGGATAGTTTGTGACAGGTACGAGGCAGTGCGTAACGCCAGGGAGGTACCAGGAAGGGATTCAGATGCTTGCCTCAGGAAGTAAAGGACAGTAAATGGTTTTAGTTGAACAACAGAATAGCGTCGAAAGATGGTGAAGGAATCATGCAGTAACTGCAGAGCGATGTAGATCTTTTTCCTCTATAGTGAGTAATTCTCCCAATTTTAGTGATGGTTTGAGGCTTTTTGTTTGTGTTTTGTTTTAGATTTTTGCCACAGGGCATGTGCGCTACCTGGAGAGAGACAGAAAGAAAGTGAGAAATCATCCCCTGGGGTGATGGCCACACCGCTGTCCCTTCTCCTCCGTTCTTCTCAGGATTTTGGGCACACACGCACATGTATCTGGCGTGATTTTCAAGCTGTCAGGTCCAGGGCCTGAACCGCAGTTCACCACATGCAAGTCCAGTGCCATAACCACTACGTCACCTGATTGCCCTAATGATTTGAGATTTTACAGCTGTTCAGCTGTGCTGTAACCTGAAGGGAGAGTTGGCCATTTAAAGTCTGAGAACCACGGTTTCATTCACTAAGTAGTAATTGTGACAATACTTTCATCATAATTGCCACATAGTATCTGATGATTCCCTAACATATAGCTGCCACTCTGACTTCTCTCCTGAACCTGGACCCGTTCTCAAATTTCCTTGGGTATCTCACAAGCATATCTTGTTCAACATGTCCCAGTCAGCATTCTCTTGCTTTCCACAGAAGGCACTCCAAAATGTTTGAATGAAATTGAAAAGAAAGAAAAAGTCCTGGTACTTGTAGTTGGCGTAATGGCTGTCACTGGACTCCCATGTAGTCGACTGAAGTTCAAGTCCCAGACCCGGTGGCTTAAACATGCCGGGCACGTGTGCATGCGTAACCAAGAGAGGATAATGGAGGAGAAGGGATTGTGGCGTGGCCATCCGCCCCAGGGGGTGATTTCATGCTTTCTGTCTCTCTGTCTTTCTGGCAAGTACACACTCCCTATAGCAAAAACCTCTCAAAAAAAAAAAAAAAAAAAAGAATACAAAGTCCTAAGAGTAGAACCATGAAGTGTTTCTTCTTTTTTTTCCTAAGTTTGAAAAGATTATGAAAGTAATATATGTTTGGTGTTAACTATTTGAATAATACCTAAATAAAATTTGAGAAGTGAAAATTCCTTCTTTTCCCCACTCCTTCCAAGTCTCATTCTCTAGAGGTAACACTGTTTTTTATTTTTTAGAGATTTTTGCTGTAGGGCACTTGTGCTTGCCAGAAAGAGAGAGACAGAAAGTGAGAAATCACCCCCCCAGGGGGGAAGGCCACGCTGCAATCCCTTCTCCTCCATTCTCCTCTCAGGATCTTGGGCACTCACACACATGTACCCGACGTGAGTTTAAGCCACTGGGTCCAGGACTCGAACCATGGTCGAATACATGGGAGTCCAGTCACATAGCCATTACGCCAACTGCTGATCCCGAGGTAACACTGTTTTAACAGTTGGTATCTGTTTGGTGAGTATCTTTGCAAACTTATTCTATATATAAACAAATATGTATGCACATATATATACCCTTTTCCCTAAAAGTAGAATCATAATAATACATCTTGGGGGGCCAGCAGGTGTCATGGTGGTTAAGGGCACTGGTCTCCCACATGGCCAACTGAGTTCAAGTCCTGAACCTGGTGGCTTACTTTCTCAGTTTCCCTTTCTATCTCTTTCTCCCTCTCACTCTGTCCCTCTCTGGTCAAATTGAAAGGAAGGGAGGGAGGGAGGGAGAAAGGGAGAAGGAAGGAAGGAAGGAAGGAAGGAAGGAAGGAAAGAAGGAAGGAAGGAAGGAAGAGTTCTAAAAAAATTTATCCTTGGGACCAGCAGTTAGCGTAATGGCTATGTTGCTAGACTCCCATGTAGTCGACTGCAGTTTGAGTCCCAGACCCGGTGGCTTAAACTCACGCCGGGCGCATGTGCGTGCGTGCCCAAGATCCTGAGAGGAGAACGGAGGAGAAGGGATTGCGGCGTGGCCATCCTCCCTGGGGGGTGATTTCCTGCTTTCTGTCTCTCTGTCTCTCTCTGTCTGGTGAGCGCACACGCCCTATAGCAAAAACCTCTCCAAAAAAAAAAAAAAAAAAGAAAATTGTTTATCTGGAATAGTTAAGACCTCACCTGTTCCATGTTAATGATATTTTCAGAGTTTAGCTGTCTTGCAGAGAAGATGAAGAAGGCATTTTGGCATGTAACATATAATATTGGCATAATTATAATCCCGTGCTCTAAAGTGATGGCATTCACTAAAGTCTACAAACAGCTGGGAGCCATAGTTGGTTGGTGCCAATCATTACCAGTGTATGGTGTATACCGTGCTATTTGTATTACATGCATTATCCCAATGTGAAGTTGTCAGCCAACTTTTTTTTTTTTTTTGAGAGGTTTTTGCTATAGGGCGTGTGCGCTCGCCAGACAGACAGAGAGAGACAGAGAGATAGAAAGCAAGAAATCACCCCCCAGGGGGTTGACCACGCCGCAATCCCTTCTCCTCCATTCTCCTCTCGGGATCTTGGGCACGCACGCACACGCGCCAGGCGTGAGTTTAAGCCACCGGGTCCGGGACTTGAACCGCGGTCGACCATGTGGGAGTCCAGCGACATAGCCATTACGGTAACTGCTGGTCCCCAGCCAACTTTTTTTAATGACCTAAAAGACCAGATCCTCACTGAATACCACGTGTCATAATACGCTTCATTGGGGCCCGCAGATAGCGTGGAAGGCCCTGGACTCACATGGCCAACCATGGTTTGAGTCCAGGTCCTGGCTGCTTGCTTTCTCACATTTTCTTTGTCTCTCTCTCTTTCTCTGGTGAGTGTACATGCCCTATAGCAAATTTTAAAAAATAAAATAATAATAAATAAAATTGGGTCTAGCAGATTGCATAGTGGTTATGACTCTGTACTCCTTCCTACACGCCCAACCACATTCAAGTCCTGGAACAGGCAGCTTGAAAATCACGCCAGATGCTTGTGCATGCATGCCCAAAAATCCCAGGAGGAGAATGGAGGAGGAGAGATTGCAGCACCGTCGTTTTCCCTGGCGTGCGATTTCTCAAATCCCTTTCACTGTCTCTCTGTTTTTTCTCAGGCATGCGCATACACCCTATGGCAAAAATCTCTAAAAAAGTAGTAAACAATCATTTTTTAAAAATAACGCGCAGCCAGGTATAGAGGAGACACATTGGGCTTTTCTCTTGTTTTCCATCTTTATCCTTTTGCTCTAAGAGACTTTCTTTGCTGGAATTTTTAGATCACCATTTGGTCCTCAGCCAGTATGTTCAATATATTGTTTAGTCTGTTCAAGTTTTTTTTTTCCTTTAATACGGTAATCTTTTCATTTCTAGTACTCTTTCATTATCTCATTATTCATTTTTCTTAGCACTTTGTTTTTATTCTGTGGATGCAAATACTTCTCATATCTTTCTGAGGCTACTAACGAGAATATGAAGGGATCTTTCCCATGAGTAAGTATTTGGCTACAAGTCTTTTTGTTTGCTTTAATGAATGAGGGGGAAAGGGAGCAAGACAAGAGAGGTTTTTTTTTTTTTGTTTTGTTTTTTTTTTTTTTTTTTTTTTTTTTTTTTTTTTTTTTTGCTGTAGGACATGTGCCCTCACCAGAAAGACAGAGAGATGGAAAGTGAGAAATCACCCCCCAAGGGGGATGGGCACGCTGCGATCCCTTCTCCTCCATTTTCCTCTCAGGATCTTGGGCATACACTCACACAAGCGCCTCGTGTGAGTTTAAGCCACCAGGTCTGGGACTCAAACCGCGGTTGGCCACATGAGTCCAGCGACACAGCCATTACGCCAACTGCTGGTCCCAAGATAGGTATTTTTGATAGTGTCTCACTGTGTTGTTGTCCCTCTGCCACAGCCTACCAGTTAGCTAGGATTTCAGGTGCACACAGCTGTGCCCAGTGCCTTCATGTTGAACTGAACCTGTGGCTTCTGGCCTCCCAAGTGGTGATGCTATCTATGTGCCACCAGGGACCCCACATTTTTTCTTAAAGGAAAATATGCTGATTTTGTGTTGAGTTGAAAAGTCATGATGCATGTTTGCATAGAAAAACAGAAAAACTACGTCATGACTTTTTCAGCAACCCAATGTATCCTCTAAATCCCCCAAGGGCTTTCTTTAGGCCATGTAAAGGTTGAGAAAGTAGAATTGGAAAGAGATAGGGAACAGCTTTAAGTGTGAAAGTTTCGTAGAAAGAGGATCTCTAATAAGGCGAAAGTGAGAAGTTAGATCCTTGCATTAGGGTTGTAAGAGGATGACGAATGAAATGATTTGGCTGAAAGAGCAAAGGCTTAAGAAAAGGGAAGATGGGGCCAGCGGCAGGCATGGTGGTTAAGGCGCTCAGCTCCCATGTGGCCGATTGCAGTTCACCCTAGACGCAGTGCCTGGAAACCACACTAGGCATGTGTGCATGTGTGCCCGAAATCTTAGAGGAGATGGAGGAGAAGGGATTGCAGTGGTCCATCCCTCCAGGGGGTGATTTCTCACTTTCCCGCTCTCTGGCAAGTTCATGTACCCTATGGCAAAAAATTGAAAAAAAAAAAAAAAAAAAGAAAGAAAGAAAGAAAGAAAGAAGAAGAAGGCCTAGCTGTGGTGGTGCACACAGCTGCTTCCTCTCTCTCAAAAGGGAAAAAGGGAAAGAGCTAGATATGCTTAGGTGCGTGAGGAAAGAGTCAAGGGGAAATGAAAAAGTAACGGTTCGAGTCAAACATTTACGGATTGCTTAAGTTGTAAATGAACTGTACGCCTAAATGAAAGCATTTCTGACCTTTTTTCTCAAGAGAATGGTCATGGGAATGTCCAAATAAAATTTGGCAAACACCAACTATAAAAATATGATGTGGCGGGACCAGCAGTTGGCATAATGCCTTTATCGCTGGACTCCCATGTAGTCGACTGTGGTTCGAGACCCAGACCCGGTGGCTTAAACTCACGCCAGGCGCAGGTTCCTGTGTGCCCAAGATCCCGAGAGGAGAATGGAGGAGGAGAGATTGTGGCGTGGCCATCCCCCCCCCCCCCCGAGGGGCGTGATTTATCGCTTTCTGTCTTTCTGTCTCTCTCTCTCTGTCTTTCTGGCAAGTGCACACGCCCTATAGCAAAAACCTCTCTCAAAAAAAAAAAAAAAAAAAAAAAAAAGCTGACTGGGTCAGCTTGTGGCATGGTGGTTAAGGCAGCTACACCCCAGATGGCTGACTTCATGGTTAAAGGCCCAGACCCAATGCCTTGAAAAACATGCCAGGTGCGAGTGTGTGCGTGCCCAAAATGCTGGAGAAGGGATTACAGTGTGATCATTCCCCTCTTAACTAAGCATCTAAACACCAAAAATATCCAAACAACTGAATTAGGAAAGGATTTTGTATCCAGTGAAAAAGAATACCAGTCATCCAGTATATGTCATAGTAAATGAAGTGTATTTTTAAAAAATTATTATTTATTTAATTTTATTTATTTATTTTTTAAGGTTTTTGCCATAGGGCAAAAGGGAGAAATAATTAGTAGATACAGGTGGCAGTTCTATATAGGATCTCTTCTCTCTTCTGTCTTCATGATGGGACATCTCAGAGCCTTTGGTCCATGAAGATCTGATATGATAATTACTGCCAGGTGCTCAACTCAGAACTTTTGGAAGTACATTGGAAATGTGAGAGAGGAAAATAGGGGAATTAAGGAGAGAGAAAGAAAGAAAAGAGAAGTTAAGTCTGACTGACTGTTCTATTCGTTTCTGTCTGTTCTGGCGTAGGTTTCTTTTTTTATATACAACATAAATATTTGCCTTTTTACCCATTTTTAAATGTATAATTCAGTGGCATCAAGTACATTCACAGTGTTGGGTAACCATCAACACTGTTCATTCACAGAAACTGCATCTGGGACCAGCAGTTGGCATAATGGCTATATGTTGCTGGACTCCCATGTAGTCGACCACTGTTCGAGTCCTGGATCCCATGACTTAAACTCACTCTGGGCACATGTGCGTGCGTGCTCAAGATCCCAAGAAGAGAATGTAGGAGAAGGGATTGTGTCATGGCCATCCCCCTGGGGGTGATTTCTCGCTTTCTGTCTGTCTTTCTCTGTCTTTCTGGCGAGCACATGCAACCAATAGCAAAAACCTCTCAAAAAAAAAAAAAAAAAAATGCTGCCCTCTGTCTATGAATTTGCCTATTCTAGAATCATATAACATTGCCTTTTGTTTCTGGCTTCTTCAACTTTTAGGATGTTTTCAAGATTTGTCCATGTCGTATGAATCTTTCATTCATTTTTATGACTTAAAATATTTATTATTATTTTTTGTGACTGGCAGGTGACAGTGGTGGTTAAGTAGGCTGGATTCTCACATGGTTGATCATTGTTCAAGTCCTGGACCTGGCAGCTTGCTTTCCTTTCTTCTCTCTCTCTCTCTCTGGTTAACTTCAAAAAAATTAAATAAAATAATGACAACGAATAAAATTAATAATATATATATATATATATATATATATTTTTTTTTTTTTTTTTTTTTAACTTTTTTTTCTTTGGAGAGGTTTTTTGCTATAGGGCACATGCGCTTGCCAGACAGAGACATTGAGACAGAAAGCGAGAAATCACCCCCCGGGGGGATGGTCACGCCGCAATCCCTTCTCCTCCATTTTCCTCTCGGGATCTTGGGCACGCACGCACACGCGCCCAGTGTGAGTTTTAAGCCACTGGGTCCGGGACGCAAACCGTGGTCGACTACGTGGGAGTCCAGCGACATAGCCATTATGCTAACTGCTGGTCCCAAATTAATAATATTTTAAAAGAATTATTTTATTTAACTTTATTTATTTGTTTGCTTATTTATTTATTTTAATTTGAACAGAGAGGGACAGAGTGAGAGAGAGAGAGAGGCAAAGTGAGAAAGCAAGTTGCCAGGTCCAGGACTCAAACTGCGGTCAGCCGTGTGTGAGTTCAGCGCCCTTAACCACCACACCACCTGCTGGCCCCTCTTCTCACAGGTTTCTTTTCTGAAAGAGAAGTGTATAAGTAAATATAGGCATATTCCTCATTTTTCTGTTTACCACTCCAATGTGGAGAAAAGAAATCTCCTAAGGGAAAGCAGTAGAAAATACAGTGCACAGGTGCCAGCTGGTGGTATGGTGAGTAAGGCAGCTGTATCCCATGTGGTCCACTCACGGTTTGAGTCCTGGAACGGGGGTTCTTAAAAATCATGCCAGGTGTGTGTGCGTGCATGCCCAAAATGCTGGGAGGAGAATGGAGGAGAAAGGATTGGAGCGTGGCCATCCCCACTAGGAGATTTCTTACTTTCTCTCTTTCCTTCTTTGTCTCTCTGATGAGCACACACACCCTATATCAAACTAAAGAAAGTGTAAAAGTAATTAAAAACTGCAGTTTAATCTATATTTGATCTTGTTTCCTCTGCGGCAAAAATAAATTTCCTTTCTGTATATATGTCTTATCTAGGGATAGATAACTCCTCCTGACATTACTGTGCTGCTGGAGTTGAATTGTTGTGGGGGCGTTTTCAGTCCACACTTACACAGATATCTTCAAGATTAAGGTCCACTTAGACGGCACCCAGTTAGGAGCCCTAGGTGTACCTCTTCCCTTGTGTTTTCTTTCTTTTGTGTTGTAGTTACAGGAAGAGGAACGCCTGTGCAGGCCAGACAGCTCTGGAGCTTAGAAAGAATGCTACTGTAATTTTCTGTGCTTCTAACACAATAGCTAGTTCCTGTATTCTTTGTGTTCTTCCAGAAAATTCTCCTGTGAGTCTGTAGCATCATTTGTTACAAGATATCTATATTCTAACAGAGTAACAACACAGTCAAGTCATATACCTGTGGGGAGCGAGGGGGTAAGGCTTTAAAATGACCTCCTCTGGGGAGATCTAACGATGTGGTTGTGGCCATTGAAGTTTTCAGGACACTGCTGATGAGATATTAAGCGTAGTGTCGTTTTTCAGTGATGTTGCAGGTGTGTGCTGACTAGCACTTTGGAGACTGCGTGCTTATCTGGCATGTCCATAACAGAACGAACTGTGTGTTCCCTTTCTGGTGTTCCGGGTAGCAGTTTCGCCCCTTTGGACAGTTAGCACAGTAAGCTTTATCATAGATTAATATCCATAGCTACATAGTGATTTTAAATCCAGAATAAACTTAGGGTGGGGGAAGAAGAAAAACGTCTCTTACAAAAACAGTGAAACTTTCTCAGGGTGTCTTAAAGGTTTTCAGGAATTGGTCTGTTCTTGCTGCCTTTTTCACATAACATTTGAACAAGGAAAAAGAGATTTTTATAATGTACTTGTTATGATTGCTTACAAACAAACCCCAGGGGCCTGACTGGAATTAAGGGGAAATACTTGGAAAACTCTGTTTCTTTCTTTGGTTTTCCAGATTTATCTGCCTTGGAAGGCTCAGAAGAGTTTCTTTCCTTGTTTTTACCTTTGCACATTCGTTATTCATGGTACTTCTCTCCATGTAGACTCCATTACTGCTAACAAGAGCCATCTTCTGAGATACTGAGGTTGCTTGCATCCCTCGAGGTATCGGAACCAAAACGGGAAATCGAGTTCCTTATCAAATGGGACTTGTAAAGCTAGCAGATCAACTTATATAAATCTAGTATTTACTTGCATTTAAGCAAGCCGCGTTTCCAGAGCTTCAAGGTTAAACCAAAAGGAAACATTTCTTGACTGACATTGTTTTCATTTAAGGTTTTAGCTTATGGCCAGCGCACAACGGTAATGCAGTTCTCAGATGCTGAGACGCGTGGGAAGGTCTCCCAGTGCATGCGGGGCACTCCTTCCTGGGCCTTGATCCTGGCTGGCTGAGGCTGAGGGTGGATGGGGTTCGAAGACCCTGTTGGGAGTGCCTCTCTTTTCTCCCTCTTTCCTTTCTCTTTGTCTTATGGAAGAGAGAAACTATTTTTAAAAAAAGAAAGAATGCTCCAATTTGATTTTGTCTTCTCAGTTTCTGGTTAAACACTTTTTTTTTTTTTGAGAGGTTTTCGCTATAGGGCATGTGCACTCGCCAGACAGAGAGAGACATAGAGACAGAAAGTGAGAAATCACCCCCCAGGGGGGATGGCCACGCCACAATCCCTTCTCCTCCATTCTCCTCTCGGGATCTTGGGCACGCACGCACATGCGCCCGGCGTGAGTTTTAAGCCCCCGGGTCCGGGACACAAACCGGGGTCGACTATGTGGGAGTCCAGCGACATAGCCATTATGCTAACTGCTGGTTTCCATGTTAAACACTTCTGATAGGAGCACCAGGCAGGTGATGTGTACTTCACCCGGGTTGTATCAGGAGGTACGTTGGTATCAGTTTGTCATGTTCTTGGTGATACAGAGTTTGATTATGATGCAAATCACCTGTTAAGGGGCAATCAGTAAAATAACTGTATGGAAATATTTTTTTTCTTTGCTGTAGAGTGCCTGTGCTTGCTAGAGACAGAGATAGAGAGAAAGAGACACAGAGCTGAAAAGTGAGAAGTCACCCTTATGGGGCATGACCACATTGCAGTCCCTTCTCCTCCAGCTCCTCTTGGGATTTTCTGCATGTATGCACACATGTTTTTCAAGCTTCTGGGTCTGGGACCAGAACCGCGAAGTCAACCATGTGGGATCCAGCTGTCTTAACCCCCACACTACTGACTGGCCCAAAACATCCTTTTTAAATAATAAATAATCTGTGGAGTGGCACTTTGAGAGTCTGTGGCTGTACTTGACAAGTAACCTTTCACCCTGGAAAACCAGGGTTTTCCCAGAAGCCTGTTAATGGGTGTCAGTATATCTTGGAAGCCCCAAGAAATTTTTGTGTATGGATATTTTCTCAGGGATACAGCCCATGACCCCCAAAATATGTAAAGAGCTTCTCCCTCTGTTGTTGGCTCCCACAAGTTTGTACGCATCAGTCAAGTGTGCTGTAAGCAGCGGGTCTCTAGAAGCCGGGAACCAACCTCGTTATCTAATTTTCCTGATTATCTAGCCCAGCAATATGTAAAGCTAGGTACTTAATTTTTGTTGTTTGAGAACAATTTGTTCTGGCCTTTCACTTACCCTGAGCCAAACATTTGGATCTTTTCTGTTTGGTATAAACTGTACTAGAAAATAAAGCAGAGGGGCTTAGCTCTTGGTTTTTGGTGTTCTCTTTGAAGATTTTTAGGCGTCACTGTTTTATTTGTACCTCTGTTGACACCAAAGTAAACTTAAGTCTTTTGGAAATGAGTTAAAACACTGCAATGTATGTTTTAGTTGTCTAATTATTAGTATCGGTAAGATGTTATTACAGTTGCAGAATACCTCGGTCTGTGGAGACTAGAGGGTCCAAGAGGAGGCTTTAGGGGGCATTGAGTCTGTTGCTTGCTTGATGTGGAAGCTCCGAAGTGTCCGATCCCCGGTTTTCCCCGCATAACAAGAGAGCCTGTGGAGTGAATCATGGCAGCGGCCAGCTGTGCTGCAGTTAGCCTATTGACAGCCTCTCGGTAGTACTGGGTCGCCTAGCATGAAAAGTATCTCAGGTGGCTGACAATAATAAGCTACCATTCGGATGGCATCGTTTTTCCATTGCCAGAGGACGTGTGCTTGTGTGAGAGAGAAAACCCCAGCCCACTCCCCCAATGGGACATGGTCACACCACAATCCTGTCTCCATTTCCTCATCCCCTTGGGATTTGGGGGCATGTATACACATCGGCCATGTAGGATCTGGCTCCCTATGCATAGTGCCTACCACTGCCCTGTCAGACTGGCCCAGTGTACTATTTTTAAAGTTTATTTTATTTGTAATGCTGAGTTTATGCACGCACACGGGAGAGAGAGACTGACCCTTCAGAGGGTATTTCGCACCACAGTCCCGTCCGCAGCCCTCTAGCTTGTCAGAATCCTGAATTGGCCCGTGCCCTCCATGTTTTCAAGCCAACTTGGGAATCCAAACCCAGTTAGCCACATGGTTACCAACGTCGCTGTTCATTTTGCTACCAACTGTAACAATGGTCTGGGCCACAATAGTATCCTTTAAAAATATGTCTATGCCACTTAATCCGAAAGATCACCATGTGAAAGTAGTTTTTTTAGTTTTTCTTTGTTTGTTCCTTTGGCTGAAGGGTGCATGTGCTCACCAGAGAGAGGGGAGAGGAGAAAGCACTTCCCATAGAGAATGTCCACTCCACAATCCCTTCTTTTCTATCTTTCCCTCCTCTCTGGATCTTGGGCACACATGCCTGGCGGGTTTCTCAGGCCATTGAGGCTAGGATTCCAACTGCGGTTAGTCATGTGGTATCCAACTAACTCTGCCACCAGGCTGTGGTGCCAGCCTGGAAGTAGATTTTTAAAATGTTTTTAGAGGATTATTTAATAGAAAGAGGGAAAGTGAGAAAGTAAGCCCCAGGTCCGGGACTCGAACTGTTGTTCTCCATGTTGAATCCAGCACCTTAGCCACCATGCCATCTACCAACCCTGAAAGTAAATATTTTTATTCCAATTACGCAGGTATGGGGAAAAAAGACTTAGAGAAGTTAAAGTAGCCAACATCAAACAGCTTATTCTTGGCGCAGAAGAATAACCCCCAAGAGCTATTCCAAATTCCTTGCTCTCTCTGCCTCACCATTCTGAAAGGTGAGAGGTATTGTAGGAAATCTAGCTTGGCCTTTGTTCTTAAAGAATTTTTTTTAAATCTAAAATGTGTGTCTTACAGGGGCTGGCAGGTGGTGTGGTGTTTGGGATGCTGAACTCCCACGTGGCCAACTGTGGTTCGAGACCCAGACCTGGTGGCTTGCTTTCTCACATTCACAACTTTCTCTCTCTCTGTCTCTGATCAAATTAAATAACAACAACAAATAATTCTTTTTTTTTTTTTAAGTGTGTCTTATAAATACAGAGAACAAATTGAGGGAATAACTAAGTAAGTATGGAATAGACAAAATAACCTCTAAATGTAGGGCCACAGTTGAGGGAGGGAGCATTTGAAGGGCAAGAGTATTTTAGGAAGAAGAGAGTGACCAAAACTGTGATAAGGGAAAGCACAGAGCTTGTTAATAGGAGAAGTGAGGTCTAGTTTGGCTAGATCATGAGCTGGATGAGAGAAAATAAAAAAACATAAAGGTGGAGCTAGCAGGTGGTGTAGTGGTTACATCGTTAGAGTCCCACATGGCCAACTGTGGTTCGAGACCTGGACCTGGTGGCTTAAAAATCATACTGGGTATGTGTGCATGTGTGCCTAAGATCCCAGGAGGAGAAGGGAATGCAGCATGGCCATCCCTGGGGTGGTGGTGGTGGGGGGTAATTTCTCGCTTTCTGTCTTTCTGACAAGTGCAAAAGATCTTTCTCAGAAAAAAAAAAAACCTGTAAGGAAAGATACCTCTGAAAGATATGTTAGCGTTAGATTGTGACAGGCATTGACTGCCATAAGGTAGAACCTCATTTTGTAGGTATTTTGTGCAGTTGTTGAAAATGTGACCCTACAGACGACCCAGTAGTGTTGATAAATGACTAAATTTTCAAGTTGGGAGTGTGTGCTGCTGTCTTCCCACGTGCTCTCTAATTAAAGCCTCACTGTGATCCTGCGTGCAGGCCTGTGTGCAGTGCCCGTGTCCGTTTTCCTGGTGAGAAACCACGGCTCAGCCTTAGTTCATGGCCAACACCTAGAGCTCGAGCTAGGACTTAGACGCCAGTCTCTCAAATTCTGAAGTCTGTTCTGTTTACTTTCCTGGCACTGGGTTGTCAGAAGTCATGACTCATTTTTGCATAGAAAAACACGTCCTGACTTTTCCTACAACGTAATATATTGTCACTTATTTTATCAGAGTACTTGATAAATCTTAGTTCTCCGTCAAGACTATGTCCATAGGAAAAGGATGCTTTTACAGCCCTGAGAGGACTGCTTCTCACTGTGTCGTCATGTTAATACACTCACTACCAAGCCTGACTTGTACTGCTTTCTAATTTGGGACTAGAACTAGATGGGACATGGAAGAAATTGGACGGTGTTATATTTATGTGTCTGATGACATCGGTATAAGCTCATAGCAAATGCATTTGTTTTCATTCTCGGTGTTTAACCTTATTGGCCCTACGTAAATGTTAAGTCGAGTAAAGCTCACTTTACAGAGGTATTTAAGATATATAAAGAAGTGATATTTTTCCTAGCTAAAATACATTTCTTCTTGGCAGGCTTTCTGCTTGTAAAAGACAATGACTACTGATGAAGGTGCTAAGAACAATGGAGAAAGCCCAGCAGCTGCTGTTGCTGAACGGGGAGAAGATATTACCTCTAAGAAAGACAGAGGAGTACTGAAGGTGAGGCTGCAGAGATGAATGACATGGGGAGACATACAGGAACATCCGCTATCTGGAAAGATTATTTGTAAAAGCCTTTTTGGGGAAGGGAGGTCTGAGGATGTCTGATGTTTATTGAGGCTTATTATGTATCAAACATAAACTGTAAGTAGATGCTCTTTTTCATAACTCAGACTTTAATTTTTAATTAAAAATTATTTATTTAATTTCATTGTTGTTGTTATTATTATTATTATTATTATTTCATTTACCAGAGGGAGAGTGAAAAAGAAAGGGAAAGTGAGAAAGCATGTTGCCAGGTCCAAGACTTGAACCATGGTCGGCCATGTGGGAGTCCAGCAGCTTAACCACCATGCCACCTGCCAGCCCCAGATTTTTATTTTTAATCTCAGATTATTGATGGTGAACTAGGTAAATTAACTTGCCCAATACCAATAGCTTAGTAAATGCAGTTCCTGAGGTTCAGGCCCAAGTTATGTCTGACTTCAAAAGGCTATACTCCCTAGTCTCAGAATATGCAAATGATTACTATTTTAATACAGATGTCCTCAACTATGGCAGTTCAGCTTACAATTTTACAACTTAACAATGGGTTTGTCGGGACCAGCAGTTAGTGTAATGGCTATGTCGCTGGACTCCCGTGTAGTCGACCGAGGTTCATGTCCCGGACCCAGTGGCTTAAAACTCACGCCGGGCGCGTGTGCGTGTGTGCCCAAGATCCTGAGAGGAGAATGGAGGAGAAGGGATTGCAGTGTGGCCATCCCTTGGTGGTGTTTTCTCACTTTCTTTCTCTCTGTCTGTCTCTGTCTGTCTGGCGAGCACACACACCCTATAGCAAAAACGTCTCCAAAAAAAAAAAAAAACAATGGGTTTGTCAATGGTAAGTTGAAGAGCATCTGTATATAATTTCATCATATTAAAGCTAGCTAATGACAGTTTTAAAGACTTTTTTTTAAAAGGAAAAGAAAGTTAGCATGTAAAATTCAAAAGCATTTATTTTCACATAAATTGAATGATCCTATGTTCAGTGAAGATATTTTTTGAGGTTTTATGAAAGAATACATTAGCTTTTCTACTTACTAAAACACTGTATTGGGCTGGCTGGTGGCATGGTGGTTAAGGCAGGTGGATCCCACATAACTGACTGTGGTTTGAGTCCTGGACTTGGAGGCTTAAGAAACACCGAGCACATGTGTATTACTGCCCAAAATTCTGAGAGGAGAATGGAGGAGAAAGAGATTTTGGTGTAGTCATCCTCCCTGGGAGTGTTTTTGCATTCACTCTCTCTCTCTGTGTCCTTCTGTCTGTCTCTCTCTCCAGCAAATATATGCCCTATAGCAAAATTACAAAGAAAGAAAGACAGAAAGAAAAGAAAAAACTCCACTATGTATATTTTTCACTCTGTAGTTAGTCATTTTCACATTTTTAAAAATTTGTATCTCACAATACAATTGTGAGACAATCTGAGCACCTTTTTTTTTTTTTTTTTAATAGTTTTGCTATAGGGCGCGTGCACTCAGAAGAGAGAAGAAATCCCCCCGCCCCTTACCCAGGGGGATGGCCACCCTTCTCCCTTCTCCTCTCAGGATTTTGGGCGCACACGCACGCATACATACTCAGCTTGTTTTCCAAACTGTCGGGTTTAGGACTTGAACCATGCAATTGGCCAAGTGGGATCCGGCCTCCTTAACCCCCGTGCCACCTGCTGTCCTCTTTATTCTTTCATTTTGTGACTGAATAAGCTGAAGCTGAGAGAAGTCAAATGGCTTTAGTCACATTAAGTAGTTATTTCTCTACATCGTTGTCACACATCTAAGTTTTGTGCTATTGAGTTAAATTTTGTTTTGTCCTAATCCTGAAAAGATTATTTTATATTTTCTAAATATTACTGCTATGCAGAGCTGTAATTTCAGTTTGTTTTGTCTAACCTTGCTTACGTGAAAGCCTTTGTGTGGTGCCTGGCTTTCTCCTGAATATCATGTTATCATGTATTACCGTTAGCTTGGTATGTGCCAGTTTTGGAGACTGGCAGTTATAGAACGTGGGCTTTTGTGTGTGTGTGTGTGGGGGGGGCAAGGGTGCATGTGCTGGTCAGAGACACAGAGAGGGTCGGGGAGAAAGCACCCCTCAATTGAGCACAATCACGCTACAGTCCCCTCTCTTCCATTACTCCATTCTGCCGGGATTTGGGGCATACACACATACATGCTCCGTGTGTTTTCCAAGACCTCAGAGCCAGGACTTGAACCACTCAGTTGGCCGTGTGGGATCCAGCTCCCTTCACCATCAGGGCACAAGGCCAGCCCAGAATCTGCTTTACAGCATAGATTTACATCATAGTATCTTCTTGCAGAGGGCTTCTCAACCTTGTTGCTATATATATATATATATATATTTTTTTTTTTTTACAGTAATATTATTTTTTAATTTAAATTGATTTATTTACATTCATATTACTTTACATCATTATAGCATACAAAATGAGATTTTCCATCCAGAATACACTGTATATTGGCTCAATCAAGCACATCGACATATGTGTTATCATCAACAAATAATTTTCCATTTCTTGTTTCCTGTATACTTTGCTTTTTCTCCCATCCTTGATTCCCTATCTCTCACCCTCTGCCATCTCCCACCCTCCTTCCACACTCTCTGGTATCCATGGTTGCTTTCTATGCCTTCCCCTACACATTTCATTGATTCACTGAAGATCTTAATCTTAATATAGACATTAATTAAATTAATAATTAATTAATTTAACTAAATTAAATCTTTTTAAAAACAGAATTACTTATTTATTTCCATTTGTTATTGTTATTTTTTTTCTTTATTTGATGAGAGAAAGAGAGAGAGAGAGAGAGAGAGAGAGAGAGAGAGAGAGAAAGTGAGAAAGCAAGCCACCAGGTCCAGGACTTGAACCATGGTTGGCCATGTGGGAATCCAGCGCCCTTATCTACCACACCACCTGCTGACCCCAACTAAATTAAATCTTAATCTAAATATTTTCAGCAGCAAGCACAGTTGATATATATATATATATATATATATATATATATATATATGTGTAGTATCAAGTGTATATATGAACACAAGTCTGACTTTAGGCATAAACCACAGTGAGTAGAATGAACGTACTATAAAGTAGCACCTAGCTAGGGCTATATAGCTTACTGCAGTCGTCAAAGAAATATTTCTAATGCTTTTTTTTTTTAATTTAAAGAAAAACATTTTTTTTTCTGAAACATTTTTTTAATTAATTAGTTTACATTCATTCCCTAAGCATTGTCACAGCATACAAAATGTGATTTCCCATCCAGAATATACTGCATAGTGGCTTACTCATGCATGTTATCATCAATAATTTTCCTTTTCTAGTTTCTAGTGTACACACACACACACACACACACATATATATTTTAACCCCTATTTCTGACCCTCTCCCCTTTCTCACCCTCTTCTCCCACTATCTCTGGGGTCTACAGTTGTCTTCCATTCCTTTCCCCCCGCATTTTATTGATAACAGAATTTCTTAAATAATCTAACGACTTTCGGGACCAGCAGTTAGCGTAATGGCTACATCGCTGGACTCCCATGTAGTCGACCACGGTTCACGTCCCAGACCCCGGTGGCTTAAAACTCACACTGGGCGCGTGTGCGTGCGTGCCCAAGATCCTGAGAGGAGAATGGAGAAGGGATTGCGGCGTGACCATCCCCCTTGGGGGTGATTTCTCGCTTTCTGTCTCTCTGTCTTTCTCTGTCTGTCTGGCGAGCGCACGCGCCCTATCACAAAAATCTCTCCAAAAAAAAAAAAAAAGAATAATCTAACTACTCTCAATAGCAAGTTAGCAAGTTCAGCTGGTAATTTCAAGAAAAGAAGTTTTAACTTTAATAAATCAAAGAAATGCTTGATCGGGAACCAGCAGTTAGCGTAATGGCTATGTTGCTGGACTCCCACGTAGTCGACCGCGGTTCGCGTCTCGGACCCGGTGGCTTACAACTCACGCCGGGTGCGTGTGCGTGCGTGCCCAAGATCCCGAGAGGAGAATGGAGGAGAAGGGATTGCGGCGTGACCATCCCCCCTGGGGGGTGATTTCTCGCTTTCTATCTCTCTGTCTCTCTGTCTGTCTGGCGAGCGCACGCGCCCTATAGCGAAAAACCTCTCAAAAAAAAAAACAAAAAAAAACAAAGAAATGCTTGATTGTAATAATATACCTTGTCCCTATATTATTGCTCATCCCAAAATGCTGTTGTGAGACAATCCAAGCACCTCTGTATTCTTTCTTCTTTTTCAGTTTGGCTATAGGGTGTGTGCACTCAGCAGAGGTAGAGAGAGAGAGATTCCCTCCACCCTGTTTCTGGGATTATTCTAGAACGTGGAGATTCTGTAGGCTGTCTTTAGCACCTCTTACTTCTATTTGAGACTTTCCTGGGCTAGCTGCATAGTCTAGTGGTTAAGGGACCTGAACTTTACATGGACAACTGTATAGTTCAAGTCCTGGACCTGGTGGTTTGAAAACGCTTTGGATGCATGTAAGTATGTGCCCCAGATCCTAACGGGATGGTGAAACGAAGAAGGGATTGCAGAATGATCATGCCTCGTTGAGGAGTGCTTTCTCCCTCTCCCTGTCTCTGTCTCTGATGAGTATATGTGCCCTCCAGCAATTAACAAAACAAAACAAGATACTTTCCCTTTCATCTTTTCAGAGTGTCGTACCCAAAGAACCCTGTCTCCAGCTTGCCTGAGACTGTTTTATTCTAGGGAATAAATTTGATAACAGGATTTTTAGGTTTACAAGAATTTGAGGTTAGAAGCCTTTTAAATCATATCATTTATCATTTGTCACTGTCTAGAGCCTCAGGCTTCACTGTGGGGCTTTTGGTTAAGATTAAACAGGTCTCGGGACCAGCAGTTAGTGTAATGGCTATGTTGCTGGACTCCCACGTAGTTGACTGCGGTTCAGGTCCCGGACCCGGTGGCTTAAACTCACGCCGGGCGCGTGTGCGTGCGTGCCCAAGATCCTGAGAGGAGAATGGAGGAGAAGGGATTGCGGCGTGGCCATCCCCCCTGGGGGGTGATTTCTCGCTTTCTCTCTCTCTGTGTCTCTGTCTTTCTGGCGAGTGCACGCACCCTATAGCAAAAAGCCTCTCCAAAAAAAAAAAAAAAAAGTTTAAACAGGTCTTGGGGCCAGCAGGTGGTGTGGTGGATCAGGTGCTAGACTCTCACATGGTCAACTGTGATTCAAGTCCTGGACCTTGAGGCTTGCTTTCTCTCTTTCTGTTTCTCTCTGGTGAACGTATGTGCCCAATAGCAAATAAAATAATAGGGGCCAGCAGATGGCTTAGCAGTTACCTTGCTGGACTCCCACATTGCTGACTGTGGTTCAAGTCCTGGACCTGGTGGCTTGAAACTCATGCTGGATATGTGTGCATGCCCAAGGTGCAAGGGGTTGTCGCATGGCCATCCCCAATGGGGGGTGATTTCTCACTTTCTCTCTTATTGTCTTGTCTGTCTCTCTTTGGTGAGTGCATGTGCCCTAAGGCAAAAAAAGCTCTTTTTAAAAATTAATTAATTCTTTACTTAAAAAGATTTTATGGGACCAACAGTTAGCGTAATGGCTATGTCACTGGACTCCCATGTAGTCGACCATGGGTTCGAGTCCTGGACCCGGTGGCTTAAACTCACGCCAGGCGCATGTGTGTGCATGCCCAAGATCTTGAGAGGAGAATGGAAGAGAAGGGATTGTGGTGTGGCCATCCCCCCTGGGGGGTGATTTCTCACTTTCTGTCTCTCTTGTCTCTCTCCGGCGAGCGCACACGCCCTATAGCTAAAACCTCTCAAAAAAAAAAAGATTTTATATAATATTAAATAGGTCTATAAGGGCAATTTAGTTAACCTCTCTGTGATTAAGTTTCCTTTCTATAAATTTAGAATAATAATGCCACCAATCCCATAGAGTTACGAGGATTAGGTAAAGTATTTAGCACAGTCTGTCTTACAGTAGTCTCCTATTAACTACTGCATACAGTTGGCCCTTTGTATTGACCAACTAACGAACAAATGCAGCCAGGCTGCGGTACTTGTTATGGAATGGGGGAAGAGGTAGCTCCCTAAAAGAGAGATGCCGAAGAAGTTTGTATGTGTTCCTTTTCACTTATATCTGATCCCGAGATTACTTATAAATAACCTAGAGATGATTTAAAGTATATGAGTTATAGGGGTTATATGCAAATATTATACCATTTTATGTGAGAGAGTTGAGCATCAGTGGTTTTGGTATCCACAGGGACTCCTGAACCGATTCTGAAGACCAACCTGGTCTGGAAGGTCAGTCACTACCCTAGGAAGATAACTGGCTTATATTTTTTAAATGAATGGAGACTAGGTTGTATCATTAAGGTAACTCCAGGTTTAGACAGCGTCATCGTACCACCGTGTCACTTCCCAAGTGGGTGGCTGGCGCTCGCTCCCCAGGAACCGTTCATCCATGTGTCCCGTTGCTTGTTTATAGTTCCGGGGGCAGATTCCCTCCATGCAGAGCCGACCGTGAGCATAGCTCCCAGATAGCACATGCAGGCCGTCCGTGAGCGTGAGCACTTTTAGAATCATGTGTGATTAATTTTCTGAAACTTTTTTTTTTTTAAATCCTAAAAGGGCAGACTGTTTTTTTCATTTAAAGAATGTATGGATTTTTGCACTAAAAAGTTGTGGGATTTTAATTCCGAGTATTTATGTGGGGTGGGGAACACACTTCAGGAAGAATTTAGGAGAAAATGATTGAATTCTTTAAATAAAAACCCAGACCTTTCCCCCAGAAAAGGTGTTGTTGGACGTCAGCCACCATCCTCCATTTTCCAAACATGGCTAGCCTGGCAGACGATTGACAGGATAGATCCCACTAGCGCACGCCTGGGTTTGATTTTCTTTTCCCAGACCAACCAAGTCCATTAGCAGCCTGCTCTGCCAAGAACAAAATAAATACACGGGATTTTACAATAACTAAGTATTTTTCAGCTCGGAGCTTTTTTGGCATTCCCTTTCCTAGAAAACAAGTTATTCAGGATGGCATCGAGCTGTGCAGTGATACTGATGTCTTTTACAGATGGGATAGTTTTCTAGTCATGGGCAGTGTAACCTGTTATACCAGGAAATTGGGCTTTCTGAAATTAAACCGAACTAGTGGCATCTATTCAGAAGCTAATTATTTTTAAGAATTATTTTTTAAACTTTATTATCGTTATTATTTTCCAGTTTATTCGGGGGGGGGGGGAGTGAGAAAGGAAGCCACCAGGTCCAGGACTTGAACCACGGTCAGCCATGTGGGATTCCAGCATCTTTAAGCACCATGCCACCTGCCAGCCCCCAGAAGCTAATATTTTTAGCAAACGGGGGAAGTAGATAAGAACACCTTTGACACTTTGCTTTAGACTTTTTGAATATTTTTAAATGTCCATCAATCTTTTTTGGTCTAACATGGTATAAATGGGCTAGCCCACAGTCTGTATTTTGAGAGATTGTAGTGTCATGGTACGGGGCATTAAATCAATAACTTAGAATTTATTGTGTAATTTTCTTCAGGGAATAAGAAGTGTGGTCAGCAATAAAATTAAGTATAAAAGATTAATAAAAGAAATGTTCTAACATGGTTATCCAGAGAATGATGAAGGAAACCCTTAGGTGACTGTCTTTGCAAGTTTGTATAGGTGACTTGGAATGGACTGCGTGACCCTTTTATTCTTTGTAAGTAAAAAAATTTCACCTCCTTCTTCTTGATGCTTATCTCTTTTAGGTTATCAAAAGAGTGGGGAACAGTGAGGAAACGCCAATGATTGGAGACAAAGTTTATGTCCATTACAAAGGAAAATTGTCAAATGGAAAGAAGTTTGATTCCAGTCATGATAGAAACGAGCCGTTTGTCTTCAGTCTTGGCAAAGGTGAGAGGCTATTTTGTGTGGGCGGGTGGGTGGATGTGGTTTGGGTGTGGTGTTTTGCTTTAGACAGGGCCTCACTGTGGTGTGACCCTCCAAGGAGCTGGGACAAGAGGCATGCACCACCACAGCAGGTTTTGGGGTGGGCCAGATGGAGCCTGGGCCTCCCGTGTGGCCTTAGCCTGCCGAGCGGCAGCATCCCGGGGCTCTGCTGTGGCTGGCCCAGAGTGTGTTTTTAAGTTGTGTTTTACTTGGCGTTATGGCTATTTTGTATTACATAGGAATAGTGGATCCTAACCTTACCAAAAGTAGATATTTTGGAGCAATAATGCTCAAAATACTACTTAGAAAATCTTTTCATTCTGTTCAAAATTCTAGGAAATGTGAAAGACTCACTCACCAAAGTGTTTTACTCAGAATCTGGGTAGAGAAGGTAACAGTGTGAGTTCTCAGCGAGTCTTAATTCCTCTTTTTTTCTTCCTTCCTTTTTTAAAAAAAAATTGCCCGAAGATGTGTATGCTTGCCAGAGACAGGGAAGGGGAGAGAGCACTCCCTAAGGGGGCATGGGCAGACACAGCCCCTTCTCCTTCATCCTGTTGGAATTTCAGGCACTCATGCACACCCACACCATGTGTTTTTCAAGTCACTGCAACTGGGCTTCAAAACTGCGATCCGCCATGTGGGCCCCAGAGTCCTTAACCAGTAAGGCTCTAGGGCTGCCACCAGTTCTCAGCAATTTTCTCTCCTTTTTCATTTTAGTTTTCTATATAGGCCACATGTGTGTGCCAGAGAGAGGGACAGAGAGAAAGTGACAGATTACCTCCCAGTGGCGATGGCCATGCTGCTGTCCTTTGTCCATTCTCCTATTAGGATTTTTGTTTTTTGTTTTCTTTTCTCAAGATTTTTTACCGTAGGGTGCATGGCCTCCTCAGAGGAGAGAAGTGGAGAGACAGAGGGCAAGTGAGAAGTGGCACCCCCCCAGGGGGTATGGCCATGTCACAAATCCCTTCTCTTCTCCGGATTTTTTGGGCACACACGCATCTGGTATGATTTTCTAGCCATTGGATTGGGGGCTCAAACCATGGTTGGCCATGTGGGAATCTAGCCGCCACAATCACCATGCCACCTGCTGCTCCCCCACCTCAGCAGTTCTTAATTTTGCTTGTCAAGATAACTGCTGAGAGACAAACTGTTATCTTTTTTTTTTTTTTTTTTTTTTTCTGGAGAGGTTTTTGCTATAGGGCATGTCGCTCGCCAGAAAAGACAGAGACAGAGAGACAGAAAGCGAGAAATCACCCTCTGGGGGGATGGCCACGCCGCAATCCTTTCTCCTCCATTCTCCTCTCGGGATCTTGGGCATGCACACACATGCACCCAGCGTGAGTTTAAGCCGCCGAGTCCAGGACTCGAACCTTGGTCAACTACATGGGAGTCCAGCAACATAGCCATTACGCCAACTGCTGGTCCCACAACCTGTTATCTTTATCAACTTCAGGGCAGAAATTCTAAGGGTAGAGTAGAGTAAGGATGTGGGTGACAGTGGGAACAAGGAGATCTGACAGTCACTCTGAAGTCATGCCACAGCCATTCTAGAAGCTCTAGAAATTCACATCCCTAAATTAATAAAAATGGAAGAATTCTGAACTAGCAGTCAGTGACCCACCTGTGGTAGTGCACTGCTGTGAAATACTGGCTCGCAGGTGCATGCTGTGATCCTGACTGGCCAGGCCGGCCGAGGGGGCTATCACAGCGGAAGGCCCTGTTCAGGGTGCTTGTCTTCCCCCCGCCTCCATCTCTGTCTCATGACAAGAAAGAAAGAAATGACCTTTAACTGTCATAATTATCCCTTAAGAAAGAGACTCTGTATGTGACTTCATTCGCTGTCTTACTCAAACACAGTAGTGTCACATACGCCATAACTCACTGAGGACCCCGGCGAACGAGCAGTGGCACGGGCAGCGCCGGGTAGAAAGCAGAGGTCTCCATGACTTAAAGCGGACGGGCACCAGGAGAGGCAGTGAGTTACCCCTTAGTTCCTCCCTAGCTGTTTCCTTTCCCAGATCCACACGGAGCTGGCAGTTCAACTGGGTACAGAGTCAAAAAGAAAGCGATGAGTCAGCACCGAGTGGTGGTGGTGTACCGGGGTCATCACTTCATCTAGAGACGAGCTAGGTGATTGTGTCTGCCACAGACAGTACCTTCCAGCACACCACCTGGTCCTCGGGGTGCTGTTTGATATATGGGTTGTTATTCTTCTTACCAGATTTAAAAAAAGAATACTAAACTAACTGAAGACATTTAGAAGCTTGTGAAAAGGAGATCACATCTAATACTTAAACAGTAGTTCTCGATCTTTCTTTCTCATGACCCCTTTTGTCTTAAAAATTAAATATTCCTGGGGCCAACAGATGGTGTGGTGGTTAAGGGCGCTGGACTCCCACATGGCTGACCACAGTTTTGAGTCCTGGACCTGGCGGCTTGCTTTCTCACTTTCTCTCTCTCTCTCTCTCTCTCTCTCTCTCTCTCTCTCTCTCACTCTTTTTCCCCCTTACTCTGTCCCTCTCTGGTCAAATTTAAAATAAATAAATAAATAAATAAATGAAGTTAAATAAAATAGTTCTTTATTTAAAAAAAATTTAAATACTCCCCACAAGCTTTTGTTATAGCTGTTGATATTTACCATATTGAAAACTTTAAAGTAGTTACTTAATCACTCATTTAAAAATAATAATACCAAATTAACATAAATAACTTAATTTTACTATAAAAGAAAAAGCTATGTTTTACAAAATAAAACAACAAAATACAAGAATGGCACTGTTTTATAATTTTACAAATGCAAAGTATGTTTGACTTAATGCAGGACAGTTGGATTCTCATATCTGCTTCTTCATTCAGCTGCTTCATTTTTTTTTTCCCATTGTTTAAAGATGGGGTCTCACCATATCTGACCCTCCTGACTTAGCTTTCTCAAAGTCACTGGGATTACAGGCACATGCCGCCATGCCTCACTTTCAGGTTGGACTGGAATTGAACCCGGGCCTCTCTTGTGGTCCCAGCCCGCAGAGCAGTAGCACACCACCACAGTGGGCCCACGTGTTGCAGTTGAGGTTGAAATGTACCTGTACTTTCCTCTTACTGGGAGTAAACCGTAACAAAGTAAATACCAATGATCTGCCTGTAACTTTTTTAGCTTTTGCAATAGTGTGTGTGTGCTTGCTGGAGAGAGAGAGAGAAAGTGAGAAAGTACCACGGGGGGGGGGGGGGGGGGATGGCCACGCCACAATCCCTTCTCCGCGCTCCTCTCAGGATTGTGGCCCTGCGTGCACACACAGACGGTGTGATATTTTTGGAGAGGTTTTTGCTATAGGGCGCGTGCGCTCGCCAGACAGAGAAAGACAGAGAGACAGAAAGCGAGAAATCACCCCCCAGGGGGGATGGCCACACCGCAATCCCTTCTCCTCCATTCTCCTCTCGGGATCTTGGGCATGCATGCACACGCGCCCAGCATGAGTTTTAAGCCACCGGGTCCAGGACGCGAACTGCGGTCGACTACGTGGGAGTCCAGCGACATAGCCATTACGCTAACTGCTGGTCCCCCACAGCTGGTGTGATTTTAAAACCACCACGTCCAAGACTCAATCCTCACGGTTCATATGTGGGATCTAGCTCACTTAATCTCCATGCCACCTGCTGGCCCAACCTGTCTTTGACCTTAATGCAGTCTTACTTGTTGCATTGTGATCCATGATCATAAGTAAAAATATTTGTTAATAGTCAGTTATTAGACTTGCCCGGTTAGGACGAACTGGGGCAGGGCATTAGGTTTGGACAGAGGAAGGTTCGGACATCCCGCGGGAACCAAAGGTAAAGAAAGAATTTTAGTTTCCAGATAGCTCCATGGCTCCTGCAATCTAGCCATTTTGGGAGAAAGGAAGATGTCCCACTGATCACTGGGCCTCCAGCATACAAAACCCGCGTGATTGAACTTCCAAGTTTGGGAAGAACCCGAACATCCACCAGATGACTAGAAATCACTGCAGGACCACAAGAAATATGGGGAAGCAGGAAAATACCTCTCCCACAAGGGAAACGGATAGCTCCTCTTCATCCACACACAGTTCAATGGAAATCATGGAAATGTCTGATAAAGAATTCAGAACATTCATAATGGCAAAGCTAACAGAGATGGAAGAGAAGAGAGACAAGGAACTACTGAAGAGGAAGGAGAAAGGAGTTGAAGAGTTCCAGGAGGTGAGGAAATTCATGCAAGGTCTAAAAGAGGAATTTCACACTTTACAAAAGAATCAGATGGAACTGTTAGAGATGAAGGCTATAATACAAGAAGTCAAAATCTCCCTTGAAAGTATTAAAAGCAGACTAGATCATACAGAAAATAGAATCTCAGATGTAGAAGAGAAAACGGCTGGCCTAGAAAAATCCACCACAAAGACTGAGAAAATGGCCCAAAAATTTGAGAATAATATGCAAGAAGTACTAGATACAATTAAACGTCCAAACATCTGGATAATAGGCATCCCAGAGGGTGAAGAGACTCATAAGGGCATTGATAATCTATTCCATGAAATCCTGCAAGAAAACTTTCCAAACCTGGAGAGGCACTCAAAGATTCAGTCCCAAGAAATACAGAGGACCCCAAATAGAATCAACCCAAGAAGATCTTCTCCAAGACACATTATAGCCAGATTGACCAAAACCACAGACAAAGACAAGATACTAAGACTAGCAAGAGAAAAAAGGCAGGTTACCTACAAAGGGTATCCCATCAGACTAACAGCAGACCTCTCATCGGAAACAATGCGAGTGAGAAGAGAATGGGAAAATATATTCAAAGTATTAAGGGAAAAGCAATTTCAAGTGAGAATTCTGTACCCAGCAAAGTTATCGTTCATTTGGGAAGAAAAGACACGAACTTTCCCAGATAAACAAAACCTGAAAGAATTTACCAGCACCAGACCAGATCTCCAAGAAGTTCTTAAGGGAGTGTTATGTAACTAAAATTAAATGCAGAAACACAGAAGTAAGAGTTCAAAAACTAAGAAAATGGGCAACTTAATTGTAGGGACAATGTTTGGAGATGAATATCATATCCCAGAATTCAGTCTGGAAGATCGAACCTTAACAGAAGAAAGATTAAGTACATGAGACTGAACTGATGAAACAACATTCTGTGACTTGACTGAATTATTGCTGCTTTTCTCCTAAGCTTTGTTTTCCGGTTTTAAAGGATTTTTGTCCTGTCTTAAGCTGTTTATAGGTGCATGTACCTACTATTTGAACAGAATACTAACCTGTTTCTAGGCTTTAAGTTTCAAGGAAATATCATTACCAGTTCAAAACTACTCTTTTTGAAATTACCTGCTGAAAGTAGTTAGATTACTTATGATATTGTGTGATGAACAAAATGTTGGGGGAAAAAGGAATGGAAGACAACTGTATATAGCAGAGATAGTGTAATAAGAGAGTGGGAAAGGGCAGAGGGTCAAACATGGGGTAAAAAACATATATATACGTATACATATGTATGAAAGTAGAAATGGAATATTATTGATGATAACATGCATGATTAAGCCACTATGCAGTTTATTCTAGATGGGAAACCACATTTAGTACGTTGTGATGATGCTCAGGGAATGAATGATAAGTAATTAAAAAAAAAAAAAGTTGCAGGAAAAAAAACGGTAAAACTGTTCGTATCGAAATTTTTTAAAAAATGCATATTTGATGACTGCAGTGAGCTATATAGCCCCAGCTGGGTACTACTTTATAATATGTTCATTCTACTCACTGGGGTTTATGCCTAAAGTCAGACTTGGGTTCATGTCTAGGTATATATCAGCTGTGCTAGCTATTGGATGTATTTAGACTAATTAAGTTCATTAGCAAATCAGTTAAATGGCGGGGGGGGGAAGGCATAGAAAGCAACCATGGATACCAGAGACAATGTGGGAGGGGGGTGGGACATGGCAGAGGTTGAGGGATAAGGAATCAAGGATGGCAAAACAAAAAACAAAGTATACAAGACATAAGTATTGGAAAATTATTTGCTGAAAACATGTATGTTGATGTGCTTGATTGAGCCAATACACAGTGTATTTTGGATGGAAAATTCATTTGTATGCTGTAATGATGTATAGTGAATTAATGTAAAAAATAAATAAATTTAAAGAGAAAAAAGTCATTAGCAAACGGGCGAGAGGGGAAAATATATTTGAAAGACTAATAGTTAATATTTAACTACAAAGTATTTGTAAGTATTTACAAAATAGTATTTACAAATACTATTGTATGCCTTATGTGCTTAGTCCTATTTAATTCGTATACCAGTTCCTTTTTTTTTTTTTTTTTTTTTTTTTTTTACTCTTTGTGCAATTTACTTTATATAGTTTAGGTAACAGTTGTATTACCATTAATGTTAGGCCAGTCCATGGCCTGGTGGTTAAGCAGCTGGATCCTACATGGTCCACCATGCAGTTCGAGTTCCAGACCCAGTGGTTTGAGAAGCACGCCGTGTGTGTGTGTGTGTGTGTGTGTGTGTGTGTGTGTGTGCATGCCCCAAATCCCAAACGGAGGGAGAAACGGAGGAGAAGGGAGTGCGGCATGACCATGACCCACAGGGGGCGCTTTCTCATTTTCCCCCTCTCTGTCACTGTCTCAAGTGCGTACACCCTCTGCAAATATTTTCAAAAATTTGTATCTGTTTGAATTTTTCTTCCACGGTAGTTTTTTTTTTTTTTTTTTTTTTTTTTTCTTGACAGAGGTTTTTCCTATAGGGCACGTTCGCTCGCCAGACAGAGAGACAGAAAGCAAGAAATCACCCCCCAGGGGGGATGGCCAGATTTTGGGCACATACACACATGTGCCTGGCGTGAGTTTAAGCCACCGGGTCCAGGACACTCGAACCACAGTCGACTACATAGGAGTTCAGCGACATAGCCATTACGCTAACTGCTGGTCCCTTCTACGGTGGTATTTACATATAGTAAAATTCATTCTTTGAAGTGTATAGTTCGATGACTCTTGGTAATAGTTCTAGA
Organism: Tupaia tana; assembly: GCA_026018925.1. Classification (NCBI taxonomy): domain Eukaryota; kingdom Metazoa; phylum Chordata; class Mammalia; order Scandentia; family Tupaiidae; genus Tupaia; species Tupaia tana. The sequence continues at coordinate 128,617,708 of JAKSZU010000002.1, forward strand.
ATTACCACAATGAAAAATATAGAGCAGTTTCTTCATCCTAAAAAGTTTTTTTAAGTTTTTAAGAGTGACAGATACCCTCCACAGGGTCTCACATCATGACTCTCTGCCCCGGCCTTCCCAGCCACCCAGGCTCATGGGCATGCCTGCTCCCAGCTTGTACAGGTTGACCTGGGAACCAAACCTGATGTTCCAGGTGGCTCCAGCACCACACATAGTGTGCCATTGCTACACGGGGCCTAAAAGGTTTCTTACGTCCTCTTACTGTCATTTTTCCTTCTTGAGCCCTGGGCCCCAGGTAGTCTAATCCTGATTCTGTTAGTATAGTTTTACCTCTTGTAGAATTTTGTAAAAATGAAATCATATGTTGCCATAGGTGTTTGCCTTTTTTAACTTAGCAATGATTTTGAGATTTATGAATGCTGAGTAGTATTTCACAATGTGAAAATGACACAGTTTGTTCATTCACTCCCATATTGGGCATTTGGTTTGTTTTCATTTGGGGACTGTTATTAATAATGTGAACATTCACATACATGCCTTTATGTGGGCTTGTTTTTCTTTATTTTTGGTAAATAAATCCTGAATTAAACCTGCTAGTTATATAGTAAGTATGTGTTTAATTTTTACAAGATAATACTGTACTGATTTTCAAAGAATCTGTACCATTTTACATTCTTTTATTTTTAAGAATTATTTTACTTTATTTATTTATTTATTTATTTATTTATTTATTTATTTATTTAAATTTGACCAGAGAGGGACAGAGTGAGAGAGAGAGGGAAAGTGAGAAAGCAAGTGGCCAGATCTGGGACTTGAACTACAGTTGGCCACATGAGAGTCCAAGTGCCTTAACCACCATTTTACTTTCTTACCAGCAATGCATGAGTTTGTTTTTCATATCCTCATCTCTCAGTGTTGTCAGTCTTTATAACTGTAGCTATCCTGGTAGGTATGAAGTGCTACTCATTTTAGTTTTTGTTTTGTTTACATTTTCCTGATAACTAGTTATTGAGGCTATCTTTTCTTGTGCTGTATAGATATTTGGATGTTTTTCTTTTGTGAAGTGATCTTTTGTCCTTTATTAAAAATCAGCTGGTTTTTTGGTTGGAGTCCTGCTCAGCAAGACGAGAACTTTGTCAGATATCTGTTTGGCAGGTTTGTTCTTCCGATCTCTGGCTTGCCTGTTCCTTTTTAGAACTAGTTGTCTTAGACTGTTAGCTACAGCAGAATAGCTAAGACTGGATAATCTATCGAGGGGGTCTTCCAAAAGTTAAAACACCTATTATGGAAAAACTATACAGATTTCAGTGATTTTTTTTTTTGCACCAAAATAAACTCATACTTCAATTCTCCCTTTCCACAAACTTCCTGAAGTCTCTTTGTAAAGAACAGGTTTATTTCTTTCGGTTGTACAGGCTGAGAGGTGAAAGATGAAGTGGCCTGCATCTGGCCAAGGCCTTCTGTGTCAGTCCATGATGAAAGGTGGAAGGGGAAGAGTACAGAGAGAGAAGGAAGGAAAGGTCCAGACCACTCAGAACCCACCCTACTGTGATGGCATGAATCCGTTTACCCCCCAACATTTTTGCATTGGCATTACGTTTCTCTTTTTTTTCAATGAATTATTTTATTTAACTTTATTTATTTATTTAAATTTGACCAGAGAAGGAGAAAGAGAGAGAGAGAAAGTGAGAAAGCAAGCTGCCAGGTCCAAGACTCTGAACCCCAGTCAGCCACGTGGGAGTCCAGTGCTCCTAACCACCGCACCACCTCCTACCGGCCCCAAGCATTGGGATGAAGTTTGTAACATATGACGGCCCAGCCTCAGTGGCACAAGTGGTAGCATGCTGTCTGCAGTGCTGGAAGCCATATGGCTGACCACAGGTTTCGATCCCAAGCGGCACTGAAAACAGGCCAGCGTGTGCATTCGAGAGTCTGACAAACTAGAGGGCAGGGGAAAGGAGGTTGTGGTGCGATGAGACCCTACTGAGGATCTCTCTCTTTCTCTCTCAGGTGTGCACGCGTGCTCTCTTTTACAAATAAATAACTTTATAAACAATTTTCCAACGTAAGAACTTCAGAGGACACATTCAAGCCATAACATTGGTCTTTCAAGGAATAAAGGATTTTGCTTTAAAAAAAAAAAAAAAAGATTTATTTAATTTTATTTGTTACTATTATTTTTAAATTTGACCAGAGAGAGACAGAGAGGGAAGTGAGAAAGCAAGCCTCCAGGTCTGGGCCTTGAACTGTGGTCAACAGAGTGGGTTTCCAGTGCCTTAACCACCACGCCACATGCAGGCCCTACTTTTTTGGTGGTGATTGCCAGAGGCACAAGTGCCTGCCAGAGATGGGAGGGAGAAAGCACCCCCATGTGATACTTGACTTCCTTAACCACTGGGTACAGAGCTGGCCCCAAAAGTTTTACCTCGTGATAAAGTCCCCTTTATCAATTTTTTCTTTTAGGGTTTGGTTACCTACTATCATTACCCGTTTTTGGTTTTTTGTTTACATGTAAGGAGACTAACATACAAAGACATTAAATACTTTCTAAAAGATGCAAGCTTAAGTGGCAGAGGCAGAATTCAGACCCAGGCAGTCACTTTCATATTAGGATAGATCTTAAGGTTTCAGACCTAGCCTAAGCCTGACACAAAAGGAAGTTCTGACCACTCAATATTCAGCGAGTGCCTGCTGTATACCAGACATTTTTCTTACAGGAATGACATATGAGGCTTAGCAGAAGCAAACTTTTTCCTGTTACATGCTTGATATGTTGGGCCTAGTTCCCATTTAAAAATTATTTTTATTTAAAGCATTTTATTTTTGTCATGTACCTTTAAGCATTGACAACATATTACAACTAACAAAATACACTTACTGGTAGTATAACCATATGCATCATTTAAGTTTGTTTTGATATTTTCAAAAAATTTTTTCAAGTTTTTACCATAGGGCATGTTCAGGAGAGAGACAGAGAGACAGTGAGAGAGAAAGTGAGAAGTCACCCCCTCCCCAGGGAAGGGAGATGGCCACACGACAATCCCTTCTCTGTTCTCCTCTCAGGATATTGGACACACATGCACAAGCACCCAGTATGGTCTTTTTTTGTTTTTGTTTTTACCATTTCTTTTTTTTTGGAGAGGTTTTTTTTTTGGCTATAGGGTGCGTGCGCTCGCCAGACAGACAGAGAAAGACAGAGAGACAGAAAGTGAGAAATCACCCCCAGGGGGGATGGTCACACCGCAATCCCTTCTCCTCCGTTCTCCTCTTGGGATCTTGGGCACGTACGCATACTGCCCGGTGTGAGTTTTAAACCACAGGGTCTGGGACACGAACCGCGGTCAACTACATGGGAGTCCAGCGACATAGCCATTACGCTAACTGCTGGTCCCCATGCACCCAGTATGATTTTGAAGCTACCCAGTCCAGGACTCAAACCATGGTCGGCCATGTGGGTCCAGCACCTTAACCACTACATAACTGGCCAATCCCTCTATGGATACTTTTATGAATATATGAATACATGAATATATTCTTAACATGTGTTTACTTTTTTTTATGTGCAGGTCAGGAAGATCTGAGATTTATGAGGAAAGCTTTTAGGCTAAAGTGTTTAATTTTTCTAACCCTCCCCAAAAATGAGAATCAGAAAAATCAGCCAACTTTAAGAAAGTATGAGGGGGGAAGGTCTTCAAAACGTTCAGGAAAGAGGCATAAAACCATGGGCGGGCAGAGATGATCCTGTGATCCATTCTCTTAGTTACGAGAGAAATAGCAAACACAGAAGGTAACATGGGAAGTACGAACACGAAGGGATCTTACAGTAAATTCATGCCTTCATGATAGATACTTTTGGTAGGAAGTGGAAATGGTTACTAGTACCCTTTTGTAGCCATTTTAAAATAAGACCAAATAACATAAAAAATAGGACCAGCCCAGAGTCTGCTGGTTAAGGCAGCTGACTCCCACGTGGCTGGCCTGTGGTACAAATCCTAAACTCCATAGCTTGAAAAACAGTCCGGGAGCGTGTGCGTCAATGCCCAAAACCCCCAAAGGACAGAACTGGGAGAGAGGATTGTGGCATGACCAGGCCCTGTCGTGGCTGCTTTCTTGCTTCCCTCTTTTTCTCTCTGACTATATCTCTATGGCAAGTGCATGTGCCTTTTGGCAAAGTTTTTTGGTTTTTGTTTTAGATTTAGCTTTCTTTAATAAAAAAAGAAGAAAGACAATGTCAACATCATCAGTGATAGGAGACTTTCATGTTCAGAAATGATAAGTGTTAACAGTGGGACCAGACAGTGGCACAGTGGTAAAATGTTATCCCCCGTGAGGCAGTCCTTCATGGGAAAGTTTACGGTTCAGGTCCAGAGACTCCCTGTAGACCCTGGGCATGCGCTGGCCATGATCCAGGGCGGGCTGGGACTGGGGGTGGATCATGGATCAGGACCCTACTGAGGGTGTTTTTGCTCTCTATCATTCGTGCTCTGTCTCAGAAGAAATCATTAAACTTTAAAGAAAAGGAAAATATTAGCAAAATATACACATGGTTTATAGAGATCGGAAGTTGGTACTATATCCTAGAAATCCTTTAATAAAAATGAATAAGAAATAAATCGTGCCTGTATTATTGTTACTATTATTGCCACAGGGTGCATATGCTTACCAGAAAGAGAGAAAAAGTAAAATGTAGTAAAATGGTTGTGCTGTAATCCTTTTTCCCATCTCAGGATTTTGTGGGGGCACGCGCATGTGCACACACACTCCGGCATGTTTTTCAAGCCACCGGAGCTGGGATTCAAACTGTTGGTCGTGTGGGATCCGGCATGTGTACAGCAGTTAACCACTGTGCTGTGGGGCCAGCCCTAAAAAAAATTTAATTTTTGTAATATATACATAAAACTTACCATCTTAACAATTTTTAGAATTTGTTTTTTTCATAATAGCACACAGAAGAGAGAGAGCCCTGACCCAGATCTTATCATGCCAGTACCTCCCACGCACACACCACCCCTTCAGCCCTTGTCTGTCAGGACCCTGGGGGCGCACCTGGCATGTTTCAGGGCGACCAGGCTGGGGATCCAGACTCACAGCTGACCGTGTGGCTTCTAGCACCACAGTGCAGTGTACTACTGACCATGCCACCAGGACTAGGCCATCTTAACCATTTTACATGTACAGTTGAGTATTGTTAAGTATATTCACACTATTGTGTAACAAATCTCTAATACTTCTTGATCTTACAAATTGGAAACTTTATACCCATTAAATAGCTCCACATTTCCACCTCCCAATCCCTTGGCTACTATCATTTCACTTTCTGTTTTTTTATTATTATTATTTATTATTATTATTGTTATTTTTGGAGAGGTTTTTGCTATAGGGTGCGTGCACTCACCAGAAAGACAGAGAGAAAGCGAGAAATTACCCCCCGGGGTGATGGCCACACTGCAACCCCTTCTCCTCCATTATCCTCTTGGGATCTTGGGCACGCATGCACACGCACCTGGCGTGAGTTTAACCCACCAGGTCTGGAACTCGAACTGCGGTCGACTACATGGGAGTCCAGCGACAGAGCCATTACGCTAACTGCTGGTCCCTGTTTTTTTATGAATTTGACTGCTCTAAATACCTCACATAAGTGGAATGATACAGTATTTGTCTTTGTGTGACTGTATTATTTCACTTAGCATAATGTCTTCAAGGCTTTAAAGTTGCACTTTTTTTAAGACTATGTAATAGTTCATTGTATATGTGCCACGTTTTATTTATTCATCTGTTGTTGGATACTAGGGCTGTTTCCACCTTTTTGTTACTGTTAATAGTGCTGCTATAAACATGAGTGTACAAGTGTCTTGTTGAGACCCTGCATTCAGTTCCTTTGGGTATATTCTCAGAAACAAAATCACTGGGTTACATAGTAATTCTATTTTTACCTTTTTGAGGAACTACCATACTGACTTTTACCAGGGCTGCATCAGTTTACATCCCACCACAGTGCACAGGGGTTCCAGTTTCTCTGCGTTCTCACTAGTACTTGTTTTCTGGTTTATAATAGTACCTGTCCTGATGGGAGGGAGGTAATAGTTCATTGTGATTTTGATTTGCCTTTCCCTAATGATTACTGATACTGAGCATCTTTTCATGTGCTTGTTGGCCATATGTATATCTTCTTTGGAGAGAGATCTACCCAAGTCCTTTGTCTAGTTTTATTTTTTTGTTTTTGAGAGATTTTTGCTATAGGGCATGTGTGCTCACTGGAGAGACAGAGATAAAGAGACAAAAGCAAAAAAATCACCCCTAGGAGGGATGGCCATGCCACAATCCTTCCCCATTCTCCTCTTGGGCATGCACACACATGTGCACGGCATGAGTTTTTTTTTTTTTTTTTGAGAGGTTTTCACTATAGGGCGCGTGTGCTCACCAGACAGACAGAGAGAGACATAGAGACAGAAAGTGAGAAATCACCCCCCAGGGGGGATGGTCACGCCGCAATCCCCTCTCCTCCATTCTCCTCTCGGGATCTTGGGCACGCACGCACACGCGCCTGGCGTGAGTTTTAAGCCACCGGGTCCGGGACGCGAACCGTGGTCAACTACGTGGGAGTCCAGCGACATAGCCATTACGCTAACTGCTGGTTCCCGTGCACGGCATGAGTTTTAAGCCACCAGTTCCAGGACTCAAACTGTGGCTGACTATGTGAGAGTCCAGCGATGTAACAGTTGTGCCATCTGCTAGTCCCCCTTTGTCCAGTTTTTAATTGGGCTATTTTATTGTTTTTGTTGAGTCATAAACGTTCTTTGTGTACTCTATTTATTTATTTATGTATGTATGTATCTGGAGAGTTTTTTGCTGTAGGGCAAGTGTGCTCGCCAGAAACACAGAGACACAGAGACAGAAAGCAAGAAATCACCCCCCCCCGGGGGGGATTCTTTGTGTACTGTAAATATTAATCTCTTACCTGATACACGATTCATAACTACTTCTTTCCCATTCCACAGGTTGCCTTTTACTCTTACTGTATCCTTTGATGGACAGAGGTTTTTAACTTTTTCTTCTTTTTTCTTCCCCCTAGAAGCTTTATGGTTTTAGGTCTTATGTTTAAGGCTTTGATTCACTTTGAATTAATTTTTGCAAGCAATTTTAGTATAAAGTAAGGGTCCAATTTTATTCTTTTATATGTAAATGCCAAGTTTCCTCAACCTCATTTGTTGAAAAGACTGTGCTTTCCTTATTAAATGGTCTTGACACCCTTGTTAAAATTTACTGACTATGTAAGTTTTAAATGTATGTTTACATTTGAAATGTAAGCATGTTTTAAATACTTCGTAGGACAGTAACTGTACTGTATGCAGAAAAGAATTACTTTTTTATGTGAGTAGTAAACAGGATGGGAAAGTAAATATGTGTGTGTGTATTTGTTTGTTTGTTTTTTTTATTTAAGATTTTGCGATAGGGCGCATGTACCCTATCGGAGAGAGATCCCTGGAGGGATGGCCGTTCTGCAATCTCTTCTCCATTCTCCTTTAAGGATTCTGGGCATGCACGCACAAGTGCCCGGTGCAGTTTTCAAGCCACCAGATCCAGGACTCGAATCATGGTTCGCCATGTAGGAATCCAGCACCTTAACCACCATGCTACCTACTGGCCCTGGGGAAATAAATATTTTAATTGTAAAATATCTTCCTTTCAACATGTAAAAATCAATAAACAAATATAAGGTTAATCAGTAATAAATTGTGGATAGTTAAAAATGCATCTAGGCTGGCCCTGTAGCATAATGGTTAACCACAGTGCATGGTACATTTATATGTCTAAACCTTTTCAGTTGCTTACAGTTACATAGATATAAAAACATTTAAACTTAGTGATAGTTATATTGTACGTGTGTGTGTGTGTATAAAGAATTATTTTATTTAACTTTCTTTATTTTAATTTGACCAGAGGGGGACAGAGAGAAAGAGAGAGGAAGGGAGGGAGGGAGGGAGGGAAGGAGGAAGAAGAGGGGGGAAGAGAAAGAAAACAAGGCTCCAGGTCCAGGACTCAAACCAGGTTGGCCATGTGGGAGCCCAGAACCCTTAACCACCATGTCACCTGCCAGCCCCTATAAATATATTTTTATTTTGTATTTTATTATAAATGAATAGGACTCCTGAAATTGATAAATTGTATTTGAGCTAGTAAAATTGAAATCCAAATCAAATCTAAGAATAAATTGCCTCTATATCTTTTTAGTATATTTTATCTACAACTAAGATCCTAGAGATCAAGAATCTTTTTAAATGTATATGCTTTTGGCCCGGTAATTTTACTCATCTTCAGGAAATGCAGTAGACTCTTGTTTAACCAGCTCTAGACTGGCTGATGCTCTTTTCTGTCTGTGGCATACTGAACGGTACAGCTGGTTTCTCCTTTCATGCTAGGGCCCACGTTCTGCTTCCGCCAATTGAGTGGGGCTTGTCAGCATCCCCCGGCCACAGATGAGGAATGCACCTGTAGTTGAACATACTGGGTTAGGAAATTGTGACGGGGATTTTGGAGAACAGTAGAGTGTCTTAGGAATGTTGGAAAAGATGACTTACAGGACTAGAGAAATTTAAGGAAGCAAGGCTTTGCTCTGAATTAGATGCTATTAGAATGTGGGGCTGCTACTAATGTTTGAACATGTGACTATTATTATTATTATTATTGCAATAGGGCAGCTTGTACTTGCCAGAGAGAAAAGGGGTCAGGGGGTGAGAGGTGAGAAATCACCCCCCAGGAGGATGGCCACACCAGTCTCTTCTCTAGTCTCCTCTCGGTATTTGGGGCATGCATGCCCATGTACCTGGCATGATTTTCAAGCCTCTGGGTCTGGGACTTGAACTGCACAGCTGGCCATGTGAGGTGCAGTGTCTTAACCTCTGTGCTACCTGCTGGCGCTCTAATAAATCTTCATAGGAGAGCCAACCAGAGTGAGAGTAGAGCTGTGACTGGTGGAGAAGCAGGAGGCACTTACATTAGTCAGGAAGGAGTAGGTTTGGTGTGTTGTGGTGGGCTCAGTGACCATAATATTTTGTCCAGGCTTAGACAAGGTTTTGAAGTGTTCTTGTTTTTGTCTCATTATCACGGTCTCAGAGTGACCTTATCTGATGTTGATGTTTTGCGAGGTTACGTCTGATAGAGTACCATGGCCTCAGGGTGGGCCCCAGTCCGGCTTCAGACAAGACTGAGGCCTAGCTGTGATCATCCAACCAGTGTCTGGATGTCAGGGGCAGCCTTTTCTTTTCCCAGACTCTCACTAAGAATCCGTCGAAGCCTGTTTATATACCTAGTGAAACCTACTTACATACCTGTGTCGGTTGAAATCTATTTATAAACTTATTACACTTTTTGTAAGTATAGAATTTCATGAGATAATATAAAACACTGTAATTCATGTAAAAAGGAAAAGCAGTTATTCTGTGGAAACCAGATGTTTTCGCAGAATGAAATGTCTTAAGTTTAAAAAGGTTTTAGGTGTGTGTATGTTGTGTTTTATGGTTCCTCACCTAACGTAAACGTCTCTCAGTAACCACCAACCTGTCCTGGTGTCAGGGTAGAGGCTTGCACTAATAGAGATTCACGTGGACACACAGGTGCCAGGTCACGTGTGGAAACTTGATGATAGCAAAGACAGGAACAGCCCAAATGTTTATTAATAAAAATAATGAAGTTGTGATATATTTTAAAAGACACAGTAGCATATAGTTATTAAAAAGTCACATTTTCAGATATCTATTCATATGAAAAATGCTGATATAAAGAACAGATTACAAAATCAATTAAAGCATAACTTCATTTTTAAGGGTATGTATGTAAAAATATGTGCAAGCAGAGTGTGTGTGTGTATTGAAATATATATATTTATACACACACATAGATTTATATATGTATATATATAAAATGAACCAAATGGGACCAGCAGTTGGCGGAATGGCTATGTCGCTGGACTCCCATGTAGTCAACCACGGTTCAAGTCCCGGACCCGGTGGTGTAAACTCACGCTGGGCGCGTGTGCGTGCGTGCCTAAGATCCCGAGAGGAGAATGGAGGAGAAGGGTTTGCAGCGTGGCCATCCCCTGTGGGGGTGATTTCTTGCTTTCTGTCTCTCTGTCTTTGTCTCTGTCTTTCTGGCGAGCGCATGCGCCCTATAGCGGAAACCTCTCAAAAAAAAAAAAAAAGAACCAAGGAATCAAAAGTAGTTTTCTTAGCTCCTAGGATTTCAAAGGATTTTTTTCATTGTATTCTCTACATTTTTATGCTTTCAAGCTGTTCTATAAATTTTTTTTGCTATAGGGCACAAGCACTTGCCAGAGAGAGCTAGAGAGGGAGGATGAGAGATTACCTGCGAGGGGCGGGGTTGTGATCATAGCGCAGTCCCTTCTCCTCGTTTCCTTTCGAGATTTTGCACACGTGCACCTGGTGTGGTTTTCCAGCTGCCAGGTCTGGGGCTCCAGCTGTGCTGTCAGACATGTGGGGTATAGCACACTAACCCCCATGCCACTACTGGCCCCAAGTGTGCGATTTTTGTTTTTTAATTCCAGGGGAAATGCTTTTTAAGAAAGAGTCCCAAAGCTACTTGTATTTCTGACAGACTGGCTCTTTGCTCAGTGTGTTTCATTCAATTCTCAAGTTCTCCTTTTTAATTTTTAATTAATTAATTTAGAATTTTGCCACAAGGCATGTATGTTCAGTGGGGAGAGATGTCAGGATAGAGAGAGAGTGAAAAATCAACCTCGGGGTGGCCACATCACACTCCCTTCTCCACTCTCAGCAGTGCCCATGCATGCACAGGCCTCTTGTGTTGTTTTCAAGGTGTGAGGGCCAGACAAATCAGCCGTGGGGTGTACACATGCCTTAACTGCCACGCCCCTCAGGCTCTCAGGGTCCACTTTTTTTAAAATAATTTTTTAAAGAATTATTTACTTTATTATTATTAATTTTTATTTGAGTAGAGAGAGACAGAAGGGACAGAGAGGGAAAGTGAAGAAGCAAGCCACCAGGTCTGGGACTTGAACCTCGGTTAGCCATGAGGGAGTCCAGCATCCAGTGCCTTAACCATCATGCCACCTGCCAGCCCCCAAGCTCCACTTTTTAAAAAAAATGACAGCTTTCACTGGAAGGATACAGAAGAAATGTAACAGTAGCTTTTTACAAGGGAAGGAGAGATGATCATCTCCTTTTTTTTTTTTTTTTTTTTTTTTTTTTTTTTTTTTTTGCTATAGGGCACGTGCACTTGCCAGAAAGACAGAGAGAGACAGAAAGCGAGAAATCACCCCCCAGGGGGGATGGCCACGCCATAATCTCTTCTCCTCCATTCTCCTCTCGGGATCTTGGGCACACACACACACTCACACACACATGCGCGCGTGCCCGTGCTGAGTTTAAGCCACCGGGTCCAGAACTCGAACTGTGCTTGGCTACATGGGAGTTCGGCGACCTAGCCATTATGCTAACTTCTGGTCCCTACTTTTTTATTACTGTTTTTGAATTTGGCTGGAGAGAGAGAGAAAGGGAAAGTGAGACAGCAAACTGCCAGATCTGGGACTGAAACCACAGTTAGTCACATGGGAAACCAGTATCCTAGCCACCATGCCACCTGTTTGTCCCAGACCTTTTACGTTTTACTTTGTATGTTTTTTGTGTATTTTAAATAGACTTGTTTTCTTATCTAAATTTTCAACTAAAAATGAGTGTACCTGGTATTTTGAAAATTTATAATACTTAATGAAGACTGAGCTGGAGTCATGAATAACAGATGCCTTACCCACCCTTCCTTGGATACCAGGTGTGTAGGGTTCCCCTTATCTTAACCTCCTACCACCAGCTGGAACCGGCAGTTGGCGTAACGGCCATATCGCTGAACTCCCACGTAGCTGACAGCAGTTCGAGTCCCAGACCCCAATGGCTTAAACTCACACTGGGCGCGTGTGCATGTGTGCCCAAGATTCCGAGAGGAGAATGGAGGAGAAGGGATTGCGGTGTGGCCATCCCTCCTGGGGGGTGATTTCTCACTTTCTATCTCTCTGTCTCTCTTTGTCTGGGGAGCACACGCACTCTATAGCAAAAACCTCTCCAAAAAAAAAAAAATAGAAAGAAATTTTTAATTTTATTTTATTTATTCATTAATTTAATTTGACTGGAGAGAGACACAGAAAGAGAGAAAGGGAAAGTGAGAAAGCAAGCCACCAGGTCCAGGATTGAACCATGGTCAGCCACTTGGGAGTGTTCAGCACCTTAACCACCGCGCCACCTGCTGGTCCCTTTTTTTTTAACTTTTGAAAAATATTTATTTATTTAATTTCATTTGTTGATACTATTTTTTAATTTGACCGAGAGAGACAGAGAGAGAGAAAGGGAAAATGAGAAAGCAGGCCACCAGATCCAGGATTCAAACCACAGTCAGCCCTGTGGGAATCCAGCACCTTTAACCACCACAGCACCTGCTGGCCCCTCTTACTTATTTTTTTTTTTAATTTACTGAATTAAATTATAAGCTTCCTTGGGATAAACTCCATATTCTGTGCTATTTTTGTTCTACTTCTGCCTAGAAAATATTATTTAATATTATTTAATATTCAACCATAATAATATGGTTGAAATGATAATTAAGAACAATTGACAGTTGTAGCACCGGCCACATGTCATGGCTTATGTTACCACCACTTTTCAATGATTTATTGGGATGTCTGGAAAGTCATGACTCAGTTTTGCGTAGGAAAATAGAAAAATATGTCATGACTGTCCCGACAACATAATAATATTTGAATAGTAAAGGATATTTCCTACTTGTATCCTACTCACCAAGGAGTAGTCTTTGATAGTCTCCGAAACACCCCTTATTTGTGTGTGTACTTTTACTCTGAGTTGTGTCATGTAGCCCAGTACTTTCTAGATGAGTACATAGGGTGAAGAATGGGAAATGTGTTCAAACTTTTGTTTGATGAAAGGTAGAGCTTTTAAATATAACCTGTGGCTTTCAACTACTTTTTCCTTTCTCTTAGGCCAAGTTATCAAGGCTTGGGACATTGGGGTGTCTACCATGAAGAAAGGCGAGATCTGCCACTTACTGTGCAAACCGGAATATGCATACGGCTCGGCCGGCAGCCTCCCCAAAATCCCCTCGAACGCAACTCTCTTTTTTGAGGCAAGTACATGTGTGAGGTTGCCTTGTCAGGGTCTGCTCTGCTGTCAGGCTGACTTCGAAGCAGCAGGCAGTGGAGCGAGGAGTAAGCTTGCTATTGAGAAGCAGATCCAACTTATTTATTTGGGAACTTGGCTTCTTGAGTGGTTTCCTACAGACCTGAGGAGTGTGTACCAGCGTTTTCTTACAGACGTGTCTCTGGCACCAAAAGGCTACGTCCAAATAAACAAATGACCCTAGACTTACAAATAAAGTTTTGGCAGGGTGTGAGTAAGACATACTCACACTGACCAGAAGGCAGAAGGAAAGCGTTGGAGATAAATGTTGAAACCTGCTTACCAAGTTATAAGGTATTTCCATCTCACAGAGGCTTCTGACTGTCACCGATCTCGGGTCTCCAGCAGAAGTGGCAGGTGGTGACAACATGTTGCTCATTCTATGTTGGAATACACACATTTGGCAAAACCTGATTTAAGAACCATCGTAACTAGGTGAAGTACACCTTCAGTAGGTTTTAGGCCACAGTCAAAGATTTATTCTTAGATTGAAGGAGGAAACTCCAAGTGGAAAGCCATCGCCTGAGTCGGATAAAGCCGTTCTGTGCCAGCACCGTATAGCGCTGGCACTGTGCCCACAGGTCCGCTTTCCCGGGATTTCCTGTCTGTCTGTGCACTGCTCCCCCACAGGATGGAGTCCTAGACATTATCCTTACCCGAAATCCTGTCCGCGTGTTAAAAAGTGCAGGGTTCTTTTCCTGTTTTTCTAATAACTAAGATGCACAGATATGTATGTGTAAATACATATCTTAAATTTGCTATAGAGTTCCTGCACTCACCAGAAAGGGACAGAGAAGCAAAGTGAGGAAGCACAGCCTAGAGGGTCTGGCCCCATGTCACTCCCTTCTCCTCCTCCATTCTCCTCTCAGGAGTTCAGGCACACCATGCACCTGGTGTGTTTTTCAAGCCACCAGGTCTGAGGCTTGACCGAGGACTCAGCCCTGTGGGATTTCAGCCGCCTTAACCACCACGCCACAAGCTGGCCCAGATACATATTATTTTTTTTAAATAGTTTTCTTTTGTAAAATGAAAGGAGAGACAGGGTTACCCTTGCCTTTATGTATGTTAAATCGGCTTTATTAGGCCTTTTCTAAGCCAAATCCCTTTATCTTTCTAGATTGAGCTTCTTGATTTCAAAGGAGAGGATTTATTTGAAGATGGAGGCATTATTCGGAGAATCAAAAGAAAAGGAGAGGGCTACTCAAACCCCAATGAAGGAGCAACAGTAGAAAGTAAGTATTTGCTGTGAGAGGGTGCTAGTCCTTCAGAATTGGGTTCCATGTCAACGAAAAAAAATCTGATTTTCAGGGCCAGCAGGGAGCATGGTGGTTGAGGTGCTAGACTCCCACGTGGCTGACTGTGGTTTGAGACTTGGAAACGGCAGCTTGAAAATCATACTAGGTGTGTGCGCATGTGTACCCAAAATCCCAAGAGGAGGATGGAGGAGATGGGATTGCTGTGTGGCTATCCCCGCCAGGGGATGATTTCTCACCACATGCACCCTTTAGCAAAAACTAAATGAATAAATAATGTCATTTAGAAATAAACATATGGCTGTATCTCAAGAATAGTTTTGGATTCAATATTTAATAATACTTCCTTTAATAAATAATAATTCACCATGTACGTGTCAGACACCCCACTAGACTCTACACACTCAAACATGAATAAAAGGGGCGGGCCTAGCCACAGTGGCACAGATGCTGCCGTGTGACACAGGAGGCCATGTGGGAAGCTTCCTGTCTGCCTGGATAAAGCCGGGCATGCTGGCGATCATGGCTCGCTTCAGGACTGGAGGGAGAATTGCAGTGTGGGGACCCTGTAGAGGTGTGCACCTTTCTTCTCTCTCTCTCTCTCTCTCTCTCTCTCTCTGGAAATAAAACTTAAAAAAAAAATCCATCTGTGAGCATGTGCTTGCATGGCCAAGATCCAGAGAGGAGAATGGAGGAGAGGGGATTGCGGTGTGGTCATCCCCACTGGGGGAGGTGATTTCTCAGTTTCTCTCTCTTTCTCTCTAGGAAACACACATATCCTATGACAAAAACTTAAAAAAAAAAAAAAAAAAGTTAATTCCATCCATCAAAGAATTCTCAGCTTATGGACTCCTTAGTATTCCAACAACTACGTTAGTTGCTTCACTTTATTTATTCATTTATATTAATTTATTTCTCAAAATAACCTTATGAAGTAAGATTTATTATCCTTAGGTGAGAAAAGTGAGTTCAGAGATATTCTATAAATGGCCAAAGGTTACAAACTTACTTAAACAGAACAGTAGATTGTAATCTCCTTCAGGACTCTATTTTACTTGCTGTTACCAAGATAAAAATCAGATCGTGATGTAGATCAAAATTTAATAATAATATATATTCTATTATTTACTAGGAGACCTGGGTTCAAGTCCACACACATATTTATTCAGTTTGTTTATGTCATTATGGACCTGTGAACACTTGTTTTGTTCTGTAGGTTATTATTCATTATTGTCCTTATTTATTTTTTTGCTCAAATTGTCCCAGATTTGGCTCTTGGAAATTCCTTCAAGTTGGCTCTTGTGTCCCTTCAGCATATTCCCACGGTGTGTGTGTGTGTGTGTGGTCTGGTTTGTTTTGTTTTGTTTTGTTTTAGCACTTCTTACTTTCTGACACTAAGACACTCCCGGCACATCTTAAAATCTCCCTGCCCAAGGCCTAGAATTAACCATTTTCCAAGGAGCCCCCATTCCATTGATTGGAGAATCATGTTTAGAAACCAGGATGTGAGTTCTGGATGTGCTCATACTGTGAAATGTCCTAGGACCTCTTAGCAGACAGAGCTGGGAAGTATGTGATCCTCCACACATACCCACTCGGAGCGTGGTGCACTTCCTGTGTGTGTAAGTTACAGATGTGGGATACGTACTGACGGCTCTGCTCTATTCCACACACACCCACTCGGAACACGATGCACTTCCTGTGTGTGTAAGTTACAGACGTGGGATACATACTGATGGCTCCAGCTCTATTCCACACACACACACTCAGAACGCGGTACACTTCCTGTGTGTGTAAGTTACAGACCTGGGATAAGTACTGACGGCTCCAGCTCTATTCCACACACACCCACTCGGAGCGTGGTGCATTTCCTGTGTGTGTAAGTTACAGACCTGGGATATGTACTGACGGCTCCAGATCTATTCCACACACACCCACTCGGAACGCGGTGCATTTCCTGTGTGTGAAAGTTACAGACCTGGGATACGTACTGACGGCTCCAACTCTATTCCACACACATTCACTTGGAACACGGTGCATTTCCTGTGTGTGTAAGTTACAGAGCTGGATACGTACTGATGACTCCAGCTCTATTCCACACACACCCACTCGGAACGCGGTACACTTCCTGTGTGTGTAAGTTACAGACCTAGGATACGTACTGACGGCTCCCGCTCTATTCAACACACACCCACTTGGAGCGCGGTACACTTCCTGTGTGTAAGTTACAGACCTGGGATACGTACTGACAGCTCCAGCTCTATTCCACACACACCTACTCGGAACGCGGTACACTTCCTGTGTGTAAGTTACAGACCTGGGATACGTACTGACGGCTCCAGCTCTATTCCACACACACTCACATGGAGCTTGGTGCACTTCCTGTGTGTGTAAGTTACAGACCTGGGATACGCACTGACGGCTCCAGCTCTATTCCACACACACACATTCGGAGTGCAGTGCATTTCCTGATCTGTGTAAGTTACAGACGTGGGATACATACTGACAGCTCCAGCTCTATTCCACACACACCCACTTGGAACACTTCCTGTGTGTGTAAGTTACAGACCTGGTATATGCACTGACGGCTCCAGCTCTACTCCACACACACCCACTCGGAACGCGGTACACTTCCTGTGTGTAAGTTATAGACCTGGGATACGTACTGACGGCTCCAGCTCTATTCCATACACACCCACATGGAGCTTGGTGCACTTCCTGTGTAAGTTACAGACCTGGGATACGCACTGACGGCTCCAGCTCTATTCCGCACACACCCACTGGGAATGCGGTACACTTCCTGTGTGTGTAAGTTACAGACCTGGGATACATACTGACGGCTCCAGCTCTATTCCACACACACCCACACGGAGCTTGGTGCACTTTCTGTGTGTGTAAGTTACAGACCTGGGATACGCACTGACGGCTCCAGCTCTATTCCACACACACCCACTGGGAATGCGGTACACTTCCTGTGTGTGTAAGTTACAGACCTGGGATACATACTGACGGCTCCAGCTCTATTCCACACACACCCACACGGAGCTTGGTGCACTTTCTGTGTGTGTAAGTTACAGACCTGGGATACGCACTGACGACTCCAGCTCTATTCCACACACACACTCGGAGCACAGTGCATTTCCTGATCTGTGTAAGTTACAGACGTGGGATATGTACTGATGGCTCCAGCTCTATTCCACACACACACCCACTCGGAACGCGGTACACTTCCTGTGTGTGTAAGTTACAGATGTGGGATACGTACTGACGGCTCCAGCTCTATTCCACACACACCCACTCAGAGCGCAGTGCATTTCCTGTGTGTGTAAGTTACAGACCTGGGATATGTACTGACGGCTCCAGATCTATTCCACACACACCCACTCGGAACACGGTGCACTTCCTGTGTGTAAGTTACAGACCTGGGATACATACTGACGGCTGCTGCTCTATTCCACACACACACACTCAGAACATGGTACGCTTCCTGTGTGTCTAAGTTACAGACCTGGGATATGCACTGACGGCTCCAGCTCTATTCCACACACAAACTTGGAGCGTGGTGCACTTCCTGTGTGTGTAAGTTACAGACCTGGGATACGTACTGACGGCTTCCACTCTTATTCCACACACACCCACTCGGAACGCGGTGCACTTCCTGTTTTTTCTTCCTATGTAAGTTACAGGTGTGTCTTTTGCCAAATACACGTTCCTATGTGTCTTTTGCCAAATGCACGTTTGTTTGTTGCTCTCATAACCACTTCTCTTTTCTGCAAAAGGTAGCCATACTACGGGTAGAATTTTTTTAATGTAATAATTCTTCCGTGATTTTATTTTTTTATCCGATTCTATTAAGAAATGGCAAGGACTGAGCCAGCCCCAAGTTCTGGTGGTTAAGGTAGCCAGATCCCATATTGCTGACTGCGTGCCTCAAGTCCTGGCCCTCAAGTCCTGGTGACTTGAAAAACACACGGGGTGCGCGTGCGTGCGTCTATGCCCCCTATCCTGATAGGGTGGCGAGATGAAGGGGGAGGGACTGCGGCATAACTGTGTCCTATTGAGGGTTGCTTTTCTCCCTCTCCTCTCTCTGTCTCTCTGAGAGCATACTCATGTGCCCACTGGCAAGTAAAAGAAAGAGAGAGAGAGAGAGAGAGAGAGAGAGGGGGGGGGGGGGGGAGGGGAGGGGAGGGGAGGGGAGGGGAGGGGAGGGGAGGGGAGAAAGGGCAATGACTCGTCTTTTGTCTTTCATCTTACTAGCATGCATTTTTCTGGGAAATGTTAGAGTAAATGGTTTATTTTTACTTTTTTCCCAAGAGGCCTATTTTCTGGAACAAATAAATTGTATAGGAATTTATCGTATTGTATTTTCATTTCTCAAGGTTAAGGTGTCCTGCTTTCCTTTTAAACAAGTTAGCTTTGTGGGAGAGGAGAACAGAGACTGCATCAAAGGTAGTCCTTGTTCAAAACAAAGATCACCTTGTACTTTATAAAAAATATCTTATTTAACTTTATTTATTTATTTATTTATTTATTTATTTATTTATTTATTTAAATTTGACCAGAGAGGAATAGAGCGAGGGGGGAGGTGAGAAAGCAAGCTGCCAAGTCTGGCACTTGAACCACAGTTGCCCATGTGGGAGTCCAACGCCCTTAACCACCATGCCACTACCACACCTTGAACTTCGAAAAATCTCAAGTCTGCCTGTTTCCTTTTTTTTTTTTTTTTTTTTTTAAGCATCACCTATATACTTAGAGTTAAAACAAGGCACAAAACCTGGAACTAAAGCCAGCTCTAGAATAAAAAAGAACAGTAAACACTGATCACCCATTACAGTATGTGGTCATGGGTACGTAAGAGTCACTGAGTCCCTGTCATTTCTGTGTAAGGATGTAGTGAAGTAGTGTCGGGGAGGGGACATGGGCTTCGAAAGGGAGAGGCTTGAGTTTTGAACCTTGGAATTGCTACCTAATATCTTTATAACTAGACCAGTTATTTCACCACCTTGAGCATCCAGTTTTCTCATGGAACTAATAATCTTTTACTGCTGTAGGTGGCTGTGACAGTTATGACAGAAAGGGCCTAGCACCTAGTAGACACTTAACTTCTTCTTCCTTACCCTCTATATTATGATTACATAATATTTTTGGCTGCCTTTAAATGGATTTAAGGAAAGAAATCATGGTAATCTTACCTAAACCATGTTTTTCTAGGGCGTTTTTTGCTTTTTGGTTGTGCTAGAGTGTTCTCGGGAGGCAAGGAAAGTAAGACAGCCCCTCCCCAGTGGGGTATGATCATGCTACATCCCTTCTCCTCCATCCTGTCCCCCTCAGAATGTTGGGCATGCCCTCACTTGCATCTGGCCTGTTTCTCGAGCTGCCAGGTCCAGAACTCAAACCACATGATAGGCCATGTGGGATCCAGCCGCCTTAACCACCGGGCCACAGGCTGGCCCAGTTTGTTGTTGTTTTATTTATTTATTTATTTATTTATTTATTTATTTTTTGGTTTTGGTTTTTGTTTTAAGCTTTTTGCCATAGGGTGCTTGTACTTGGCCAGAAACAGACAGAGACAGAGAGAGGGGAAGTGAGAAATCGTCCCCCCACCCCCCAGGGAGGATGGGCATGCAAGCACACGTGCCTGGCATGATTTTCAAGCCACTGGGTCCGGGACTTGAACTGTGTTTGGCCATGTAGGAATCCAGCACCTTAATCACTATGCCATCTGCTGGCCCATGTTGTTTCTCTAAGGTAACAGTATGGACTGAACCCAAAGGATTTTTACTGAACCGTGATCTATTGCTTCCATTTTATAATTTGTTTCCATGTGGAAGTGAGAACTGATGTTAGTTTGACAGGATTATTTTCTCAAGAAAATTTTGATTTTTTTTTTTTTTTTTTTTTTTTTACTCCATATAATCAGGATTGCAAATCAACTTTTAGATTCTGTTCCAGTGTACTTTTTCTTATGTCAATTCAGATGGCCATCTTGTAATTTTTATGCAATGTTATCTTTTGTCTATTGGGAAAAAGTCACAGTGTTCTAAGGCACTCTAATTGACCTGATTGTGATGACTGATACTTTAGTCATCATTGGCTACTTCAGTGCTTTTGAAAAATCTTTTCCCCCCTTTTATTCGTGACAAAGCGTGTGTGCTTGCATGAGAGAGAGAGAGAGAGAGAGAGAGAGAGAGAGAGAGAGATGAGCTCCTTCCTCAGCAGGGTCTGGTCACACCGTGGTCCCTATCCTGTAGTCCTCCAGCCCGTCAGATCTTGGGAACTCGTGTACATACGTGGCGTGTGTCGGGCCGATCAGGCTGGAGGGTCAGTCCTCTGCCCCAAGCAGCCCTTTATCAGTTCACTGGCCCCATCACGGCTTTGAGGCTGTGCTTCCTGAGAAGATCCAGTCTGACTGCCATGAGGCTCTAATAGCCCCCCCACTCCCCGTCTCTCACGTCCCGTTTGTTGGCTCCGGTGGTTGCGCAGGCCCGTGACAGTGCAGGCTGTCAGTGGCTCTCCGTCTGTGCTTCCGCCACGTTTGAATGTACGGAATGCAGGCTGTCGGCAGTATTTTCAGATGGAAAGTTGCAGTAGTGAGCTGCAAGTTCGAGTTGTTTGAATACCTTCTTTCCTCCTTATCTCTTTTCCCTCTCCAAATCCCTGAAATGGTAGGTGGAGGAGGGAAGTATTTTCAAAAAAGAGGAAGAAATCAATAATAAGTCTGGAAAGTGGAAAAATAGAAGTAGATTAGAAACTATGAATAATTCCTGGAATATGTGAAGTAGATGAAATTGGACTGACGGGAACTAGGTTCAGCCAGCCCAACCCAAAACAGGTGTAGAGAAGGCCGCCGCAGAGGTACATACTGTTCTTCACAAGCTCAGGCAGCGCTCCAAGGGAGCCAGAGTGGGCTATGGGGCAATCCTCAGGGTGGTTATAAAACAATGCGGAACAGCTGGGCCAGTCACCCTCTACGTTCTCAACTTTGGCTGAATTTAGAATTACCTGCGAAGCTTTTAAAAACCATAACACCCAGGCCAGCTAAGTAAACTCAAGGAGAGTCTCAAAAGGATGGAACTCCAGGCACAAATAGTTTTGAAGACTCCCCAGCTGATGTAATTTGCAGCCAAGGATTGAGAACTGCTCCAGGGTGTGACTGTGACTGCTGCTTCCAAGCTAAAGCTAGGCAAGCCAGGTTCTGAAATAGAATAGGGGTCTTCCTCAGCAGACTCCACGTGTTAGGACTGGGACCAGAGGATGGGAACGTAAACTATCTTTGACTTCTTTTTTCCCTCCTTTTTTTCAGTTCTTGCTATAGGGTATGTGCACCCGCCAGAGACAAAGGGGGGAAGCAAGAAATCACCCCCAGGGAGCATGGCCACACCCTAACCCCCTCTCCTCCCATTACCGCTAGGGATTTCTGCATGCAGGCATATTTGCTGTCATGGTTCCCCAATCTGTCAGGTCCAGGGCCCCGGCCTCGCAGCTGGCCACCTCAACATCCATGCCAGCTGGGGAAGAAGTTAAAAAGGAAACTATCACAGCAGTAAATAATGCTCAAGTGCTCTGCTCCTGAATTAAAACTTGGCCATATAGTGACAGAGAGGAAGTGTGCCCCTGGTTGTCCTGTGCACGTCTTGCTCAGTTAATAGTGAATGCTCAACTAGTATTTGTGGACTCTTCACCCCAAGCCCCCCACAGTTAGCTCACCCATTTGGAAAAAGACCTGCTATAGAAACACATCAGCTGCTTAGGAAAATGTGGCCAGGTAACTGTCATCATTTGATCATTCCAAATCCTTCCAGACGACAGAAAATCCCAGCAGTTAACCATGAAGAAGTACAAGGTGGATTAACAGAACCAGCAGCAGACCTGGACCGTGGTGGAGCAGTGAGGCAGCTCTCTGCGAGGCTGGTCCTCATGGGAGGGATCTGGGTTCCCGGTTCGTGGGCAGAGGCCTCCCTGTACACGAGCATGCTCATGGCTGTGATCTGGGGGCTGGCTCGGAGTGATTGTGGTGGAGGCACCCTGTTAGGAGCGCCTGTCTCTCTGCCTCACTCACGGAAGTAAGAAAAAAAGAAACTTAAAAAAAAGTGAAATTCTTTCAAGGCCTGCTGTGTGGCCGGGTGGTTAAGGTAGCTGGATCCCACATGGTCAACCCTACAGTTCAAGTTCTGGACCTGGCAGCTTGAGAAACACATTGTGTGTGCGTGCCTAAATCCCGAAAGGAGGGAGAGGAGAAGAGGATTGCAGCATGACCATTCCCCACGGGCGTGCTTTCTCCTTTTCTTCTTTTTATGGCAAGCATATGTGCCTTTTGGCAATAAATAAATAAATACAAATAAGAAATAGAGAACTTTAAAAATAGTAATTACTACTTTCAGAAATAATTACAACAGAATATTAAATTCTTATACCTCCCCCCCCCCCCCGAAAAAAAGAGAAAGACTAAAAAAGAAAAGGGAGGACAAGAAAGTTTCTGGAAACTAAGAATTGATTATCAAAATGGAAAATTCAGGGACCGGTCGGTAGTGTGGTGGTTAAGGTGTTGGACTCCCACATGGCCAACTGTGGTTCAAGTCCTGGACCTGGTGGCTTGCTTTCTCACTCTCCCTCTCTCTATGTCTGTCACTCTCTGGTCAAATTGAAGAAGAGATCAATTTTTTAAGTCATTTTTTTAATTGAAAATTAAGAGGTAGAATCAAAGAGTAAAATATAAAGTCCCAAAATCTGAGTTGCTAATCTAAAAGACAATCAAGGCTATCTCAGAAAATAGAAGAGAAGGAAAGAGGGAGAGATAAAAAGTGAAAGAAAAATAAGACATGGGCCCAGACAGTGGTGTAGGTGGTCGACCATTACTCACGATGCTGGAGCCATATGGGAAGGTCTTGGGTTGACCTGAACATGCCGGGCATACCTGTAGGTGCACCCACGATGCTTCTTGGCTGGAAGGCTGTGGGAGTTCATGGCATGACAAGACCCTGTCAGGGAATGTGCTTGTTCTCTTTCTATTTCTCTCTCAGGAAATGAATACACTAAAGAAAAATTAGAAGACATGAATGACAAATACAGGAGAGACAATAGGCTTCTGAGAAACATGTCATAAAAAATTTCCTGGAGAAAAAGTTTCAAGATTGAAAAAGCCAGCTGATAGTGGCAGATGGAATATGGAGTAGTTTTTCACCTAGAAGAACCCCGGTAAAACTTCTGAATCCCATAGTTTAACAGAAATTTCTGAACCCTTCTGGAGAAACAAGCTGTGTGCAAAGGAATAAGAATCTTATTCATGACACTAAATACTAAAGACAACACTTTGAGCGTTGTCTGTAGCATTGAATATTTTGAACCTAGAATTCTGTGTTAGAACAAAATTTTAACTTTTTAGACTATGGTGATTCATACCCTTTCTGGAAAAATATGCTATAGGATATACTAAAACATACAAAAAAATAAAGCCAAAAGATAACAGCTCAGGTATAAGAAATAGTAGTGAACAAAAAAGCAATTTCCACATTGGATACATTTATCCTGAAATAGTAGAACTGAAATGTTAAAAGTAAATAATAATTCCAGGACCAGCAGTTGGCGTAATGGCTATGTCGCTGGACTCCCATGTAGTCGACTGCAGTTCGAGTCCTGGACCCGGCAGCTTAAACTCACACCAGGTGCGTGTGCATGTGTGCCTACCCAAAATCCCAAGAGGAGGATGAAGGAGAAGGCCATCCCCCCTGGGGGGTGATTTCTCACTTTCCATCTGTCTCTGGCGAGCACACGCACCCTATACAAAACCTCTCAAAAAAAAAAAA